>JAPYZI010000068.1:0-236188 GCA_030523105.1 Ophioninae sp. A BG-2022a | reverse complement strand
AGGTTACGAATTAGCGCAGTGAACAAGTGACAAGTGCCAAGTCAAAAAGTATATCGATTTTTCGGAAGGATGCAAGCGCAGTCGGTAAGAATGGAGAATACGAACCGCTGCACCGCCAGTGAGAAAATCATTCAACTGAATTTTCTTGCTGGTCGATGAGATTTTGAGCTCTGGTGGTACATTCGTGGGAAAAATTTCGAAAATCAATTTCTCCGCTATTTCTTCATCAAAATAGACGAAACAAAGCTCAAAATGTGTACTTTTGACCGCTCGAGAGGCTTATGCTCGGGAAATTTGTCCTCTTAGAGCAAGCGTCCTGCATATACACAATAAATTTCATTCAAAGCGGTTGAATAGTGTGGGAGAAATTAGATTTTGAAATTTCGATGTGGCTAGAAACGTGTTCGTCATTGCCTTTCGTTACTTTCCATGTGTATTGCTAATATAACGAAACATTCCATATTTTTATATATTATATATAAAATGTTTATATATATAAATGGAAAAATTAAATAAATGACCAGGGGTACGTATGATGCTCGCTTAAGAAATTGTTTCGACAGTAAAAAAGAAACAATCACGGAAATAGCAAGTGTGTTTTTTGTAACTGAAAATACAAGTTGAACAACGGTATCGTTTCGAGCACTAAAGGCCAAGATAGCTAAAAGATTTTCTGCGTCCGATTTCACAGAAAAAATTGTATTTAAAAAGGAGATTAATAAATCTCAAATATTTATTTCAAGGATGTTGCTTCAGACCCGTTATCACCAAAATGTGACGAAAGACGGCTCTTATACCTCTGTACACTCAGAAATTTGTTCAATCTTGTCAAATTGGTGGAACACAGAGAAAAAAAATTTCATCTTTTTTTAAGAGCAAGTGAAACTTTATTTAATATTAATTGCAATTTCACAGCAAGAATTAAAAAATAATTTTATAAAAACAAATTATTTTCTATCTCGGAATTTCGGATAAGTACGCAAGCACGATTCTCGAAAGCAAAAGTTTAAAACTTATGTAATTTAGTGCCCGCAAACAGTAGAGTTTTTCAAATGAATAATTAATTAATTGAAATAGTAACCCAAACCAACAATTGCGATTAGAAGGATCAAACCTATCAGATATCAGACCTCAAAGTTTTTTTCACTTTTTTCGTTGCACTTGGCTCAAGAGGAAACGGATCTGAAATGGATAATGACTGAAAACGTAAGAGAGGGTAGCTTTGACGCAATTTCTTACTTCCGGCGACTGGTTGATGGTTTGTGGCATCAGGCATTGCAGGAATAGAGACAGGTTATGAGTAAGTCAGAGAATTCGCACGTACCGCGACAGCTTGCGTTACATATACCCTCGGATTGGTGGCCGTCTCGTATTCCTCCGTTTGCATATTCGGAGGTATCTGCATATAATACTAAAATATCATTTATCCGGATGGCAAACTTTAATCGACCACGACCATCGAAACTTCAATCTTGACCTTTTCCAACTTCCCTTCGCTACTTTTTCGAATGATGTCCTCATCGATAAGTACCTACAAATCCTCTTCCTCTTATCTACCCTAATTTTTGCATTGATGAGATTCAAATTATGTTGTCGACCTTTGGGATTGATGACATCATCAAAGTACATCATCACAATCATCTCCGTTTTACGTGAACTTTCCATGCTACATTAACCATTGTTTCAACCGATGACGCTACCGAGGAGTACCATTCCTATTTGGGTTAAGCTAGACCACTTTTTCAATCGATTCAATCAGTGGCCATCTAAAAAATCTTCTCTAGGTTACCTTGGCCACTTTTTCATTCCATGGCGACACCAATAGAAACTAAAAAATCATTTCCAGGTTACCTTCACTAATTTTCCGACCGATATCATCATGGGTAGTCGCTGCTAACGATCAAGGGTAAAATGATTTTGCAACGAATTCCAAGAAGTGGATAATTTTGTAGAGTAGTAGCGGCTTCAGAGATTAAAATGATTTTAACTTCTAAACTCGCAACCGTTCGGCAAATGTATCAACCGTCCACTGAACTTGGATCGGATTTGTTGTCACAAATACATGAAGAGGCATCCGACTCACATAATCAGCTATAACTGTAGTTTTTTTTTTACCACGTTGTGGACGATTGCCCATTTTTTTTGGTCATCTGGAAGTGAAGGAGGGATGGTGGAGAAGGAATAGACAGGGAGAGAGAAAGAAGTGGACCTAGAATGGAAAATGAACAAGGCAAAGTGAGAGAGTTCATCAATGGGGATGGTAACAGGCGCGGGGGTTTCGTTTCAGTCTCTAATGTTACTACATACCGTAGAATGAAAATTACAGGCCAACCCGGAAATGACGGTGTACCGGAAAGGTTCGCGGCGCTCGAAGTTCCGGATGTTCCGGCACACGCAAAATCGCTCCCTCGGCATAAAAGGGGAAGCCCTACCGTTATATTTTCTACGTACGGCTCTCTCGCCACTTTCAACCTGTCCCACGCTCTCTATATACTTCCGTTACTGGCCAATGTTTCGCAACGAAAGACTTTCCCTCTGGCAACAGGACACAATCATTTTTCCGAATGGAATTTCATAATCGTGGAAACTCCCGATTACCCAGTAGCGCTCACGTCTATAAGGATTTTCAACTTTTGAAGATCATCGGAGAAACAATGTCGAATCATTAATCAGCGATATTTTCGTAGCGATTAATAACGTGTGAAAGGAGTGTACCACGTGACACGTGAACGTAATAAAAACAGTCGAAATTTAAAAAACCGAAGTTTCTCAAGGATGAAACATTTATATCGTTAAACAAAAACATCAACTTCCGCGTCTATGAATTCTGCAGAGGCGGATTTTCGATCGACTGAAGTCGATTTTTCATTGAAAACTTAAGAATCGATGAGAAAACGGAGTTCGAAATTTTTTTAGTCGAATGTCGATTTTCTTCGTGTTCTTAAAGAGACACGATGGAATAGATGACAAACAAAAATCGGTAGATTATTATTTCCGAATTATTATCTGCAAAAGTATTTGTACGGTTTGTTAATTTTTTAATTATTCTGTTAATTTTGTTAATTTTTTGATAATTTTTTTTTACGCACGGCGACATAAAAAGGAACAATTGGATAAAAAATATTTTATGTGCGGAACGGTGAAACGTATCCGAAATTACTGTCGAAAAAATTGATGGGCATTGTTCGAACTATTTTCTAAATATTCCGGCCAATACTAATTGAAAACTGTGTATTTTTTTATTCCAAACACAATTTTATAATTTAATTTCAAAACTCAAATCTTTTGCAACATTGATTCTGATGGATAATCCCGATCAATTTGGAAGAATTGAAAGTTCAAAAGCGAAGGGAGCAGAGATGTTGACCAAAAATCATAATTTCACTCGAATATTTATTTCAAACAATACTTATCAGCTTTTCGTTCGCGGATGCAAGAAATAATCGAAATGTTGGTATCATTGAAGAGAAATCACTGCGCAAAGGTAATTTGATGCTCCGATTGTAGCAAAGTTGACCAACGATGAAAAAAAGTGTACGAATACGAGAAAATATATAAAAAAGACAAATGTCATCGAGTTCCCAAGCGACTCAGTCATAACAATGAGACGGTTGGCGATCGTGCGTTGATAAAGCAGCCAACCGAAGAGCTTTCGGCGCATCATTCGTCGCAGCGATACGCGGAGCTAACATTTGGTTTTAATGCGTCGAGAAACAGTGAAAAGGCCAGAGTGACGAGGGCTTCGCCTCGTGAGAGCAGAGAGAATGTAACTTCAAAGTTCTTGGTCCTCTCTGGAGTTGACCAGTCGGTGATCAGTGTGTGCTTTTCGCATACATTGCTGATGAAACTCTGCTGCCTTCTCGGTGCGCAGGATGAGCGGAACTCTGCTTTAGCCTCCCTCGGTCTCGCTATGAACCAAGAGTAAAAGAGTAAAAACGAGAGAGAAGAAGGGAGAAAAGTGAGATAGAAAGAGAGGCTCTCCCGGACTTTCGAGTTCGCGATTCCCCGGTGTCTGGTCGCGAATTCTACGAGGGTGTTGCGCACACGTATTCTCGTTCAAACACAGTCATACGTATTTTCTCGTCCTCCCGTCCTGGCTCTCTGTCCGAAGAGAAATGAAAGTGCACGGGAGGGATTTGGGTGACGGTACGAGAATAACACTCTATATACGACAGTACACACTTCAGCCACCGGGGGATTTTGGATAACTGAAGAACGCCCTCCTCGTGTGGCACATACACGTGAAGTATACGTGCTTTGCTCAAAATTGATTTTTCTCCGGAGCCACAGTCAACAACTATTGATACACGTACCGACTTACAGAATTACACAAATATCGGTATTCAGGAAAATCGGTATTGCTGGATTCATCTGTATCGCTGGAAAATTGATATTTCCATGAAAATCAGTATTGCTGGAAAATCGATGTTTTCATGAAAATCAGTATCGCTGGAAAATCGATGTTTCCATGAAAATCAGTATCGCTGGAAAATCGAGGTTTCCATGAAAATCAGTATCGCTGGAAAATCTATATTTCCATGAAAATCAGTATCGCTGGAAAATCGATATTTTCATGAAAATCAGTATTGCTGGAAAATCGATGTTTCCATGAAAATCTGTATCGCTGGAAAATCTATATTTCCATGAAAATCAGTATCGCTGGAAAATCGATGTTTCCATGAAAATCAGTATCGCTGGAAAATCGATGTTTCCATGAAAATCAGTATTGCTGGAAAATCGATATTCCCATGAAAATCAGTATCGCTGAAGAATCAGTGACGCTGATAACTCAAAACTACTGAATATCAGTATATTATAAATAATAAGTATCGCTGAAAAATCGGTATTTCTGAAAAATTACTATTGCTGAAATCGTGTATGTCCCGAAAATGTGTATTTGCTGATAAACTGATTCCTCAGCGAATACTACTCGCGCGACGTTTTTTGAAAAACCCGCCCTGCCGAAAATCAGTACATAATTAAAAAAAAGATCATTGCTGTTATTTCGGTAAAAAATCAAACAAACCCAAACAAACAGAAAATCAGTAGTGCCGAATCAGTACTGCTAACTCACATCAGTATCACTGGCAAAAATCGAGGTTACAGGAAAATCAGTATTAGTGAAAAACAAAAGAATAGCATCACGGAAAAACAAGCATACCTAACTGAAAATATCATTGAGACTAACAATGCCAAAAAAGGTCGTTGCCGAAAAATAGGCACTGCTGAAAAATCAGTATCGCTGAAAAATCAGTATTGCCGTAAAATCAACGTTCGATGAAAAATCTTGCTCGTCGTTGTTGGAGTGAGCAACACGTGTAAGCATTTGTAAGAAATCAGTATTGCTGAAAAATCAGTATTGCCGTAAAATCAAGGTTCTATAAAAAATCTTGCTCATCGTTGTTGGAGAGAGCAACACGTGTAAGCATTTGTAAGAAATGAGTATTGCTGAAAAATCAGTATTGCTGAAAAATCAGTATTGTCGTAAAATCAAGGTTCGATGAAAAATCTTGCTCATCGTTATTGGTGAGAGCAACACGTGTAAGCATTTGTAAGAAAGTCAGTCGGTTTATACACGTGTTTTCAGAATTTCTCTATCGAGCTTTTGGACAGGCCTACGTTCGTCTCAAGCTTCGCTTCCTTTCCTCTTCCCTCTCGTATTACTCTCGAAGCTCACCGCAATGGTACAAATGGTACGGAATGACGAGTCGCACCGGTGGTCCACTTGGGTGGCTCCGACGCGTTTGCACATTTACCGCACGCGATGTCGAGCGTACTTTCGCGTCGCCACCCTGCGCGATATCGCAATACCAAGTGGCGCGCATTCAGAGAAAATTCACGCTCGGCTTGCTCTCCGAGTCCGATGCATTTGTATCTGTACAGGCGCGTTACCCTAGCCCAGCATCGCGAAAAACAAAAGTCAGACAGGACTGCGTGGGCCTTTTACAACGGACACGATTGTCCCTCGATCGATCTTCCGGCGCTAACTTTGCTGACTCCAACAAAATTAGGCATTCGTCTGCCACATGCTTTTTACGTTTTTCAAAATGCAATTCAACCAACGTATCGCGCGATACTCCAGGAGTGATGTAGAAATCTGGCAAAATCTCCCCGCTTCGTCTTTTTGAACCGAATTAGTATTAGCTTTGACGAATATTCAAACAATTTCAGTTATTTGTTTATCGAATCTCTATAAAATTAGTACGAAATATTACCAATCAAATTAAGAATATCCCTTCATTTGAAAAATGGCTCAATCCCGATATAATAAATTCCAGAAACCCAAACAAACTCAAATTTCACCGTTTTCGAAAACTTCGAAAATTCGGTTGCAATCTCGAATATTCATTGCATTGGCCATAACTTTCCTGTAAACCTGATACAGCCAGAAATATTTATTTTTCATGAATAAATTAACCCCAATTGAGGCATGATTACAATTTTACCTAATTTATCATATTTTTACAACATCAATGAAAGCTTCTTTGGCAAAGCCAGCAAAAGTACAATCCCATCGCGTATCCAGTCAGTAAGTTCAAACTGCGGTCACGAAAAAATGTATTCACGATTGTTACGGACGTTGAAACGCTCCGGGACGAATCATCCTCCGATACCTTGATAGCCAATCCCTCCTCCTATTGAACCTCCTCGTATCGCGTATTAGAAATATTACAACCTAGAAGTTACGCATGTCCCAGTATAGTTGACCGTATATGGAAAAGTTACTAGGCGATGAAAGTTGTATCGGAGTCACGGGGCGTTGAAAGGGGCGAGGGGGTGGGGAGGCGTCGGCGACAAGGGCCGTTCACAAGCTATAAAAGCTTTCGTGAACGGCGGATCTCGAGCTTTGTGCCCTAGGCATATATACTCGTGACAACAGCCCTCGTCTGTCTCTCCCCCCCACCCCCCCCCCTCTCTCGGCCATTCCGTATAAACTGTACGATCTTTCCATCCTCGGTCTTTGTCTCTCCGTCGTGCGTTCATAAAAGAACATCGCGGTGTACTTTACGCGAAATATCCCAACGACGAATAAAGCCGTCTCTTTCGATCCTTCTCGAATCGTCTTCGCGCGGATTCGCGATACTGAGTACACCGCCTCTGTCGAGTAAATTCTAGCTTCGAAGGAATTTTCCCGGCAATGTTATCAACAAACGGATAAACAACGTTTTTTTTTTTTTCGAACGAGATGGCGTTGGTACTTCCTAGTTGTAAATACTACAAAGATGTTTCAAAGAGACACTTAGAAGATGTATACCACGTGACATTTCTGTGATGATGCAGTCCGTAACACTTTCGAAACTTCACCACGAGGCGGACTCCAGGCGAAAGTCACCATTTTGTTAAACAAAATGAACGAGCGAAGAAATAATCCAGCTGGATGATAAACGAACGAACGAACGACCAAACGAATAATCCAGCTTGTTGATAAACGTGTTGGACTAAACGAACAATAACGCACGTGGGAATTCCTATTTCTATGTTAGATTACGTGAGTCATCGTATTTTATTTCCGATCTGATGATGACATCTATATAGATCTTCGTAGTCCCTACCCCCTACAGGCTCGGGTTTCTCGCGGGGGATCTTTTCCCTAGTGTTCCTTCAGCACGTTCCTGATGCTCGACTTCGTCCTGGACCTATCATGTAGCCCTGTGTCTCCATTTCTTTCCCCCCGATCTCTTCACTGCTCTCAACCACTCTCTTTGTCCCTTTCTTTGCCATTCCTTCCGATCTTTTTGAATAGCAGACACAGTTACCGACGGTAGATATACGCCCACACACATATACACTCAAACTGGTTCTCCCTTGAAACCTTTTCCTTTTTCATCGGGATTTCCAGTGCTCGCCGAGAACTCTCTCTCTCTCTCTCTCTCTCTCTCTCTCTCTCTCTCCTTGTCCCTCATTTCTTGTCCTTTTCTGCTCTCTTTTTGTATGATTTTTTCCCTTTTCCCCAATGATATCGCTCTCTTCCTCTTCGCGCTCCATGTATTCCACGCCTCGTTCCTTTTTCGTACCGAAAAGTGTTTTTTTTTACTTTTTTTTCAGTCGGCTCTCTTTTTCTTCGTTTATTCTTCTTCTTTTTTCTTCCACCGGCGGGCTCAGTCTCGTCTCGACGATCCCCATCGCGGTATGGGAAGGTGATCGGAGTCTCCTGCAACCCTCTCGTCCTTTTCTTCCCTCACTCCCCCCTCCCCGCCCCTCTTTGCGTTTCGTTCATTGTTTTCTTCTTTTATTATCGGTCTCCCCATCGTATGTGATCCTCCACTCCTTCCGTGGTGGAACTTCGCATAGCCCTTCAAGAGGACCGTGGAAAGACTCATATGTATGAGAATGCGCTCACACCTGCTCATCAACACCGGAATCCATGTCAAGAATAGCCTTCTATGGCTAGAAAAAATCCAAGTCTCCTTCGTACGATTTTCTTATTTTGCTCTTGTCAATCATCAGCTAAAGGAGATGGGTCGTTACGGACAACGGTCATTATCAATTAGTCGTAAATGTTGCCAAACTGCTTTTTGAAATTGAACGATGATTTTTGATTCTTTTACTTTTTTTTTGTACATCTGGACTTCTAATTTCAGAGATAACTTTTTAAAGATTCTAAACCAGGTATTTGCAACGTGAAACTGCTAGTGAAAAGTATCGAGGGCGACAAAAATAAATTTCGGTTTTCGCATTATCAGGACACAAAATTCAATATGCCGGAATTAGGCTCGTGTTCCATTCAACTGGGTTGGATCGATCTGATCGTGAATCGTTATCTTTCAATTTACCATTTTTTTTCACCTGATCAATTGGGACCAGATGAAATCGTCACAAGAATGATATTTAATCCGAACAAACATCACGAAAATGCCAATCCATCCTCGATTCAGATATCAGCCACATCACTCGAGTTTCCATTAGGAGAGTAAGGTAACGGGACCAATGCGTGGAAGGTTAAGAGTTTATAAAGTTTAAAAATGTATCATTCAATTAAGGATCGGTTTTAAAGATAATTACCGGAACTGTCATCGAGCTCGTAAATTCTAGTTTTTAAAATACATAAAATAATCATCGGACGGATAAATATTTTTAATTATGTATATTAAAATGTTGAATAATGGCAAATTGTACTAGTTTTCAGACAGAAATATATATTAAAATATATATTCAAATATTGTATAATTGGCCCTGTGTTCGAACGCTTTCGTGTCCCAAAATGTAGACATGTTATTATTATTATTCATTTATTTCGTTACTTTTCAGGTATATTGCTAATATAGCGAAACATTCCAACTAATGTCCGAACATTGGGACACGTCCAAGTATTCGTACCGTTATCTCGTGGTTGTGTTTTATTTTTTCGTATTTTCTGAGTTACTTCCCTATATGGCGAGGATGAAAATGAAAAATGACCGTGGAATGCATAGATATAGGCAAAAATAAGTGGGGAAGGACGATTAGTATGGCAAGCTGCATGGCAGCCAACGCCCCAATTTTTACCCTCTGTCTTTCTCGTTTTCCCATGCCGGAGCTTCGGGAGGTTTTTAATCTTGTTTGCCTCGCTGGTACTCCTCCCGCCCGCCCTTTTCTGCAAGGTATTGTTGGGGCTTTCAGAGGATAATCCCGGTCCGTCGCGCACCACGTCGAGGAGATATCGAATCTCCTCCCTTGAAACTTCTCCGTTGGCTCGCAGTAGAAACGCCACCGTTTAAAACGGGAGATTGGTGGAAACATGGTATATCACTTTTCCCGCCTTTTCCTCGACTGTTTTCACGTGGCATCATGAAATTCCATCATAAAGACGAATGATTTCACCAAAACGTTAAAGCGTCGATCTTTATGATGACATTTCTGACGGAGGGGTGGGTAAAGCGTTGCAACATTTTCGTTGAAATTTTCACTAGGGGAAACTGTTTTTCCGTTGCTCGTTAAAATACGTATAGATCGGTAATGGCTGAGAGTTGATACGTTCGGACGGTGCAGCTCGTGCAATTACAAGTCGAAATTCACTTGACGTAAGCTCGTTCAATTTTCGTTTTTTTTTTTTTTTTTTTTTCATTCCGTTACTTCGCAGTGCACAGGTTTACTGCGTGCTGTTGGATCGCACGAAATAGGGGATTAACAGTGAGCGGGAGAGCGCAAAAGAGATAAACGAGTAAAGGATCCTCAAAACGGAAAACATTTGGATCGGATAACCTAGTGGATAATATCGAATGGAGTTTAATTTTCGCTTTGACGTGAATGTTGGAAGTTGGCTCTCGGATTTCCAAATCCGGAAACGACTCGCCAATGACAAATATACGAGCAAAAGTGTCAACTCGACATTTGAATAATGTGAATTAAATAATTCAAACAATTACAAATCCTGAAATACATTCGAATATAATTGAATCCGTCATTAAATTTATAATTCATAGTTAACATTACTTCAAGAAAATCATTAATTTACGGGTAGAAAAATTATTGTAACTTTCACTAGACAAAACGTTTATTGCTTACAGCCGCAAAGATTTTCGTTACGATTTAACAAGAATTCATTATTTGTGCTTACAAAAGTTTACGTGGTTCCACTTGAAAAAAAAAAGAACAAAAATTATTTAAGTCTACAAAAGTAATTGTTACTTGAACTTAAAACGAAAAATGCTCGCGTTCACTATCATCTACGAAATTGAGTAAAAAATAAAACTCGTACGTTCGAGTGAGACGAAAAGAGATCGCGAAAGAACCGAAGAGGAGATATGGGAGAATAAGAGGGAGAGGGAGAGAGAGAGAGAGAGAGAGAGAAAGTAAAATCTAAAGGGGAGAAAGGTCTTGACGGAATATTCTCGAGTATCTGGAAAACGGTCGCCGTTGATCCTGAGACGAAGTAAGAAGCCTCGATAAAACCGTCTGTAATTGGTTTACTATCTCTGACCGTCGGGAAGGGCTGGAGGCATTTTAATTAATATTTTAATATGGTCTAGAGTACTTCGGTCAGATCCCCCCTCCCGCTATTCCTGCTTCTCCTGGGGAGCTTAGAATTTTTTCAAATGTGATCATCGTACATCGGCACGTACCACAACGTAATACTAGACAGGCAATTCTAGAAAAGTACCTTCATTAAGAAAATCGATGATAATAACTTGTTCCAACGGCGAGTGTAGAAGCTCGAAGTATTTATGGAACTGTCATCATCATATCGGGAAGAGAAGCCAATGACTGACGCAATCTAGCATCGAAAAAGGGATTCTTACGTGCATCATTGTCCAGTTGGGAAAATCGTCTATCATTCAACTAGATTATTTGTTTACACGTGTATCCATTTCGTTAGAATGGATTGTGGTTTAAGGATGGAAGACGCGTCGAGAACAAGCGTTATGCCAAGGTTCCGAAAATGCGAAGTTCTCGAGTCTCGTGTGTTTCATGTATAATTACAGTTCATTTTTGGTCACGGCACCAACCAATTGAACGTTTATAATTGATCAGCTCGTAAATTAAAAGAAAAACCGAAATAGGGTTCACTCCTGATGCTCAGTTTCGTTCAAAATCTCTTTTTGATATCTCGCACCAGCTTTAAGAGCTACAGTATCAAAGTTCTTGAACCATGATGACGTAGATTGTAACGTTTGTGAACCAGCACGCTGATCCTCATCAAAGTCTCCATCCGGAACAACATTTTTTTTAACATCAGAAAAAGCCTTGAAAACCTCAAAACTAATTTTAAAAAACAATTATAATACCCTGGTACATCGATATAAAATCTCGTTATAAAAAACCAAAAGGAAATGTCAATTCAAATTGACGCCTTCCAATTTTCATCCTCCATGTCTCTCTAGTTCTTTTTTGAAGATCGCACGATCATGAACGAAGCCAGATGATAGACTTCCGTTTGAAAAATCGAAAAATCGAATAATCATCAAAATTCAGATTCCTCTCCAAGAGACGGTCATCCTTAACGTATCGGTTCGTCTGATAATTTACGATACCGGTCACTCTAATTGAACGTCGCACTGCGGTAGACGCGCCACTATACACGATAATATTCCATCACTGCGCATGAAATTTGGTCGTTCCAATTATGAGCGTCTACGGCGTATTATTAGCAGACGCGTTGTTGCAGCGTCAAGCCCTTTACCTCACGATTATACGTGAGCGTGTGTGGATCAATGGGTGTGCGTTCATCCGCGGACACCTTTGCGCGTACCGTACTCTCGTGCAAACGATTATACTTATCTGATGCGAAACAACGTTTCGTCGGTTAACGCAAGATCGAGTCGAGCTTACTCATCGGTGATGTTTTCTTCGACCATTTTGCTTCCTTCATATTTGTCTTTATCTAAAAATATTTTCATGCCGATTCGAAGCTACGAATCTCCGATGAGAACGAGTGGAAACGAAATTATAATTGACCTTGAAATAAAATACTTGACCTTGAAGAAACTTGGTTGTTTTGTTTGTTTCGAATCAACGAGAGGAGGCTAAAATTAAGTACCGTTGCGTTTCTTCGTGTTCACAGTTCCCTCGGGAGAGTTTTTCTTAACGTCTTCGATAAACGAAATTTTTTAAACGCAATTTGTTAAACGAGTTCCTAAATGTACAATAATATATTCCTACCCTTTAAACAAATTTGTAAATATACGTACTAGCAAGAAATAAATCGAAACGATTTCTCACTCCTCGATTATTCATTAAAAATAAATGTACAAATTACATCAATTACCCAAAAGTTCTGTCCTTCGTATACCTCTTTCGGAGCATATCTTTTTACAGTGTCTGTAATAAAATTGTATCTTTGAAACCCCCCGCGTAAAAACGCAAGTACGATCGCGACATCTGCATTGGGCGAAAACTAATTTATAAAAAAAGACAAAAAATGCGCGAAGCACGGTAAAAACTATGTTTTACTTTTAGAACGCCGGGGTCGGTGACAACCGAGAAGACGTACTCTCTCAGATTACGACTTCTGGATCTTCCATCAGCCAAAGTACGACGAGATTATCAGTGGCTTTCAACCCACCTAACTTCATTCGTCCCACTTTTCGCACCCGTCAAAAATCAAAATATCTTCTCTCTTCGAATAAGTCATTCTGCAAGAGCACACACCTGTTTTTTACAAGAATTTCTTGCCGACAAGTCTATTGGAAATGCATCGAGCGTTAATGAGGCTGCGTCTCGTGCCGATTCCCCCTTTCCCCGGCGCTTTTCTTCGCCCCCACTTTTCATTCTTTCTCTCGACGCGTCGTTATGCTAAACACCCTTTAGGCGTGGCTTTTAGCGATCGATCTAATGACCCGAGTACCCCCCTCCCACCGTCTCCCTCCCTCCCTCTCGCTCAATTTCCCGCCACCCCCGTCTTCGTTTTCCGCGTTCTACTCGTCTTCCTCCAGAGTTCTCCTTCGCCCTCAGCGTCTCGGCCCATCTCGCGTATCCGCCGAAGCTCACGAGCGCCGAACCATCATTTCTGCCGCGACCCTCCCCCTCCCCCGGCCACCGCTGGCCCCGCTTCTCTCCACATACACTCGGTTGGACCGAGCTCTCGAGCGAAATCGATTCGCCTCCCCAACCCCTTTTCTCCCTCCCCGCTCTCCGGAGCTTCGTAGGTATAGATATGAAGCAACGGGGGTTAGGATTGTCGGCCGGTAGAGGGTGGGATTGTGAGGGCGGAGGGGGGAGGGAGGTTCGTACGTTTGTGGGTATATCTATATTTTCGCGCTGTTATGCAAGCGAGCTTCGAGCTTAATCGTTCTCGCGCGCCTCGCTCGCTCGTTTTCCCGCTTTTTTTTTTTTTACTTCCTGCCCTCGTCTCTCCGCGCGTTGTTGTTGTTGTTTTTTTTCCCTTTATTTTTCTTTTTTTTTTCTTCTTCGTTCGTTTTTTTTTTTACGGCGCAGAAAAGATCGAGCTAACAGGCCGTTACACTTCCTCCCACGCTCCGCGTATCCCGAATAGCGAGCTTTTTTCGTTCTTTCGTTCTTTTATTTCGCGCTTCCATCAACTACCATGGTGAAAAAGTGGGGAGGGGAGAGGTGGAGAGAAAAGCCGGGGTACGAAATTACGTCGAGGTTTCAAGTTAATTAACGCACGTGCGAGACGTCCGGATACCTGCACGGGGAAAACCGTTGTTTTTCTTTTTTTTTTTTGGTTTTTGTTTTTCCTCTAGCGATCTTTTATCGGCGATCACTGACGGGCTTCGCCTTTACGCCGGTATCGCAAAGACACCGTGAATTTTCCGGAATTTGAGAATATTTGAATATGAGTTTACAAATATTCTCAAATGTCATTTTTCGCGTTGCAAAACACATTGGAAACTTCAATTTCCTTCAAGAATATAAAATGTACATAGAAATAGAATTAAATATAAGTTTGAGGAATGAAACGTAAATACGAAGTATATAAAATACGAAATATAAAATGTAACCGAAAATATTCTCCGATCGGTCATCATCGTTGAGAGAGAAAGAGAATTGGGTCCGTTCGCGTTTATCAGAGGCAAGATCCGCGTCCGTTCGTTGCTAGACTACGTCATCGCGGAGCTTTTCGATCCTATACAAGCGCGCTCACGTACACGCCCGTAAAGCGGCGGTACCACTTACCATGGAGACAAACTTCAAGCTACCCGCTCTTTCGTGCGCCACGAGAGAGTTCTATACCTTCCCCGGTTTCCTTCCCATTCCCGATACGACATATCTATACTTTTGGCTGTCGAGGAAGAAGCGTACGATTCAGGACCGAGGGACAGTGATCGATATGCCACGCGCCCTCGTTCGTCCTGTACGTTCCATACGTGTATGTTCGTCCAACGGGGCATTTCATCGCTACCGGACTACGATGGACTTTCCAGCCAGAATTCTACTTCGAATCGTTGAAAAAATTGTATTTCTTTTTTTTTTTTATATTTTTCGAAAGTAAATACGTCGAAGAATATTTTCTGAAAGTGGTGCAGGCGTCGCTCATTAAACGCTAGTTATTTTTTTTTTCGTGATCTTTTCCTTTGAGAAAAAGTTTGTTCGCGTTTGTCACTAAACTACTGAATCAATTGTTACGAAATTTCAATCGCGTATTCTGTACACCTGCAACTACCGACTGTACTAGAATTATCGAAAAAATCCGATTCTCACTATTTTTTCGGCAATAAACAGTCGTAAAACGATTCAATTTTTTTTTCTTTTTTTCGATGCAATTTTGTTATTTTTGCGTGTACATTAAAATAATCTAGTTCTGTCAGTTGCTAGTAATATATCGAAACTAAAATTTAAAACTTTTTCGATTTCAGATGGCCCATTTTTATATTATTGATAATTTATTATATAATTAATATTTTGATTACTGATCATGTACTATATAATTAATCATTGAAGAATTCTTCTTCATTCATTCATTTTCATTGTCATCTATATTTTGTTTCTTATTTGCACTTGAAAAAACTACTTTTTTTGATTATAATGAAAATGGTTTTAAAAAATAAGTTGATTTTGATCGCTGAAAAAGAAAAAGAATGCGAAAAGTACAAAAAAATCAACTTTTCGTGTATTCCGATTATCGAAATTTCAACGTCACGAAGGGATCGTTTCGCGGCCAGGGCAGGGAAAATTTTTTTTTCTAGAACGGTGGAAATACCGAACGTGGAGGACGCCTATACGCGTGTACGATGCACGGCGTATGGTAATGGCGCGTAATACGATCTGATTGCATTTATGATAAACGAGGGTCGCGGCGGCCTGCCACGCGTTCCTGCCATCCCCCAAAATGAGAGCGGTTGGGGATTCTGTGGCGAGAAACGAGAGACCCCAGAGATAGATGGCTAGATGGAACGAGGCGGGGAAGGAGAGGGGGGAAGCGAGAGGAAGCGTAAAAGAGAGTAGGGGAGGAAAAAGGAGAGGGTGAAAAAAGGGGGGGGGGGGGGGGGGAAGGGGGAACGTCTTCTTTCCAGACCATCGGAAATTCTTGCGGTTTAATAATAATGACCTATATATACGTCGGCAAGATGTACACCGCAGTCACGATAAGGGCCTGTATGCACTCTTTATTAAAATCTCGAAGTTTGCATCGATGCAACGAAATTTCTTTTTTTTATTTATATATTTTTTGTTTTTCTAACCCTTGGGATTCCTTCAACGTTTTCCCCAACGAAACTATCTTCCCCTTATTTTAAAAATGTGTTTGAACCGAACTTGAATTCCGCAATGCCAAGGGAGTGACGTAAAAACGAACGTGGAACTTTGCATAGTTAAAATGAAAAGAAAATTGGCACTTTTTAATTTACTCGTACTTAAAAAGAGCCAAGTATAGAAAACATATAACGGGGACATTCGTTGAGCCGTTTTTTATTCGTCGCTATTAAACATTTACTGCGGATAGTAGAAAACTGCTTTTGACGTCGATGGAAATAAAAAAAAGTGAAATACGACAAAATAAAATATCGTTGTGCCCCAATGATTTTTTAAATGTTTTTAATTCATTTCTTAATCATTATTTATTCTCTCTAAAGTTTGATAATTCTTTTTAATTAAATAATTCAATAATAAATAAATTAATAAAAAAAACATTTTGTTTTACTGTAATCCGCGTTATACCATATATCGTACTTAATTTCATTGAAAACGATTAAAAAATGAAACAAACAATAAATATATAAGATATATATTGTATTTCGTCATCCTTTTTAATAAAACAGGATTTTCAAAATATACAAGAGTAATTACTTATTTTATATTAAACGTGCACTTTGCGAGTGCACATTTCGGTTCGGTAAGAGACCGGTAGGTAAAAACTCGTTTTTTTTTGGCTTCTACTTTTTCTCGGTTATAGATTGTTGGCCGTGGGGGCGAATTCGGAAGCAATGAGGCGCGTAGCCGCGATAGGGACGTACGGTCGATTCCCTTATCGTTGACAAAACTCGATTGTCGTGTCGGGTCTCCAGTAACCCATACCGATATTTATTACCGTCGCGGTGTACGCGTGCGCTCTCGAGAGATACGCGACCACCCGTATCGCTGCTCTGCATTTTTCGACATGGCGATTTTGAGCGTTCGCGATATCTGATCAGATGTTAAATCGAGGTCACTGATAACATTCTTTTTTTTTTTGTTTTTTTCGTTACTGGGAGAAAATTGGACCGGAAATTTTCACGAGTGTTGAAAATCGTGGACGTAATTGTCAAAAATTCTCGAAAATTTCATCAAAATTATTTCAACCATCCCAGATTGCGAAATAATTTTAATTATTAAAAATTAAATCTCATTTAGGATTATACAAAATTAAATCGAAGTTATCCAGCATTATGCGAAATCCATGCGTTTTTTTGTTTTCTTCAAAATTTAATTAAAATTATCACAGCTGATCCAAAACTGTGCTGAATATTCGATGAAAATGATTCCAGGATTATCAAAGATCCAATCGAAGCCATGAAAAATTAGTGAAAATCTATCGAAACCTATTCGAAATCGCCCGGTTATCCAAGCAGACAAAATTTATAAGAGAATTATTAATTTACTTCCAGGAACGGAAAATAAAATGAAAAGTAGCGTATGAAGGCGCGCCATCCACCAGCCGACCCCCTCCCCTCCCATTTTCTATAGATCCGATCTATGAACCAAGAACGGCCGTCGAAAAAAGAAATTAATTCGGGGAAAATTGCGAACGCGACTAATTGGTAGCATGAGGTATCGTTATTGCGTTGTCATCGAGCGTCCCGCGTGCGGACCCAATATAATCACTAAATCGTCGATACGTGGTCATCGCGACGTTTCTCATACATCCCACTGCACCCCAACCACTAATCGCCCGCCGCGTTGGTGAAGTACATTCGAGCAACGAATTAAAAGGGACCTGCTCACCATGGAAGAAATTATGGGCGGGTCGATGAAACTGTATATCCGTGGCTCAATTCAGGCACCAATCGTCGACCCCCCACATTTTCCATCGTCCTTGAAATGTAAACAAATTTAAATTATTCTGTTCGTTGTCATTATCGGTTTAATAAAGACACCCCGAATAATGAGTTTCTCGATTAAAAGTGAATAAAATTTCAAAAAGTTCAAAAACATTTATTTTTACTATTTTTTAGGGACAGTCAATCAGTTAAATAAAAATTCCGTTTGCCAGAGTTTATTCTTTTCATCTTCAAATATCTTAACCATTTTTTTCGTAAGCTTTTGGACGAAATTAGCTGCAATAAAACTAGATGTAGTTTTTTTTCTTTTTTTCGCGGTGGCTAGCTTTCTCCGTTTTTTATGGATATTTATAACATTTTCCATTGAATTATACATGAGTTTGTTTCACGTTGGAAAAAATAATTTCTTAACGATTTTTATCACCGGGCTTATAGTCGGCAGGCCGCCACGACAAAGAATCCCTTCCATTAAAAAAATAAAAAACTTTAGGGAAGAATAAAGGAAAATGGAAAATAAATTAAGGTGGTTGGAAATCGGTGTATCACTGTACCTGTGCTGAGAGTTCGTCCACGCTACAAACGCACAGAGACTTACAACGTTGCGGCGTTCCGTGGTCCACAGCCAGTCGTGGCTGTCTCCCTCTCTCACTCTCTCTCTCTCTCTCTCTCTCTCTACCTTTCTCTTTGCGTGTAGATGTATGTGCCTCTACAAAATTAGGGAGGTTCGAAATTCAATTTGCATTCTGAGTGCGTTTGCCATGGACGCAGCCACGGTCTCCCATCCCCCCCGGAACGCCGTTCGCGACCAACAGGGCTTCGGCAATTACGACCTGTTCTCTCTGCCCCCCCCCCCCACGCTACTCCTCGTGATATTCCTCTTTTTCCCTCATGTGCTATTTCCTCGCGCTCTCTATTATTGGCGAGCAGCCATTACCACTCTCGTTTCTTCCCGAACGAGCCGGCACGCTTTGACAGCGGTTTTCGCGATTGGCGCTTTCCAACGATACATCGCAACCTCGGCGTTCCAACAATGTGCACGACCCGACTATCGTCAATTGCCAGCACTGTTATGTATATTCGTAGGTATAACTACATCGCCACGTGACCGTAACTCGAAGCGAATGTCGCTAAAGTTTCGAACCGAAAACGCGTTGTAATTCATTATAACAGTTCTGAAGTACGTCACTCATTCTGCGATTCTTCGACAGTCATTTGTACACGCTGGTTTCAACGATTCAGAAAAAGTTCGACGAATGGCACATCTTGGATATTTCAATACACGAAATGTCTGGAGTTATTAGTATCCCGCCCGACGTCCCCATACGACGAAAGCACGTAAAGCGAATGTCGCGTGTGTTTATCCACTTGCAATACTTTCGCGTAGATAATATTCTGAACCGTCTAATCGCGGGCCTAGCTTGCGACAAAAATATTCGCGCAGTATAAGTAGCGCCACTTGCAGGTGAGTAACAGAACTAAAAACTGCGGACGAAATACGATGACGAAATACAACGGGTGAAATGTGGTTAAAAATGGGATCATTTCGTTCTTTTTCACTGCATGAAGCAATGAACGGACTGGCTGGAACAAACGCCTTCGACTCAATTTTCTCCGGGCCTCAAACATTAGACGGGAGTCTCCGGTATGAGAATTTTCCTCGCGGAGTAAACGACGTTTATATTTTCGCGGTTTACGCGACCTCAAATGAAATTCATAACGGCATCGTAAATTGTGACCCGGATCGAGGGGACGTTATCGTCTTGAGACGGCGTCGAAATTCCCGACTGGTGCTACGATAAAACGTACGCGATTTATGGATACGTACCGTCAGTGTAGACAATCCGGTGAGTGACCCGATCACGTTTCGTATGAACATCACGCTCCTTATAGCATATTTGCAGAACCGCCCCTTTTGCGTTTTCAATCCGGTTCGAATTTACAAAAAAGAACGAAGTTAAATGTACTGCGCGTTCCATGCAACGTTTAATTATTAGCCGGATTACATCAACTTTAAAATGTTTCGTTCTTTAATCAGTTGGCGGTTATTAGTGGTTAGGTTTTTTAAATAAAACCGCGACCTTTTCATTCAATGATCTCTTAATGATTTCTATTTAACACGATGTCACTTGTTTGTTTTAATAAATTGATTTTTCGTACCTTTTTTTCATCGACATCAAACGAATAGTTTCCGTACGATCGATTTATTACAACGGTCGAAAAACACTGTTCAAATGCCGCTGATCAGCTGAGGTCACTGCCGTCGCTTACAAATCACTTTCTCAGCAGCCGAACAGTCTTATGACAAATTCAAACGCTTGCAGCGCCAATTCGAACGAACAGTCTTATTAGGTTAGTTTCTCGCGAGATGCGAACTACCGCAAACTACCGCACTCCTAACCTTCATGGACGATAAAGACAGCGCTTATATTCGTCCAAGTTCTTTACTAAAGGTTACGCGTCAACAACTCGACATTGGATCTCGTTAAAAAAAACATAGCGATTTTACGAATCGACTACGAAGATTTGATGGAACGCGTTCAGTTGAGTCACGAATAGCTAATATTAGCGAGAAGTAAGGAGCATCGAAATTTTCTCACTCTACAGTGATTGTTGTTGCCACCTGTCAGCTACTGACAGTTATCTATTCTTTAGCATTGTTGCACATTTGTACCATTGACAATTTCTATAATAATCTTAACAAATTTTCATTACAATCTTTACCATTGAAGATATATTTGAACATCACCTAAAAATGGTTAAACGTTGCGGTACACTTTTATCAGGTACCGTTCGAACTGCAAATTCCATCAGTGATAGCAAGATGGAAAATATCGAAGATATCGCAGACGACGTAGGCTCGTTTTCCCTGGAGGACGCTTATGAAAATTTAAAAGATATTCAAGTTGAGCTGGAACAGGAAATTGATGGGTTGGTTGGCCGTATAGCCAATAATGAATTTTCCACCTTGTCAGAGTTCGTCCAACAAGACGAGCTGACAAATCGTCACCACAAGCTAATGCGAGGGCTGCTGGAAAATCTTCACCATCGAGAACCTCGAATATTACCACTCGCCAATACCACAGACTTGCACAAAACGATCGTTCAAGATTTCACAGAGGTGCTGAGTCATACGCAAAAAATCATTGTCAGCATGGAAACAGATTTGGAGAAAACACGGAAAAACATTCTTTAGTGCGTGCTTACTCAAATAAAAGATACATTAAGCCATTATTCGTATTATTAAGGAGTTTCCGATCACATTTGCAAATTACCACAAGGATTCTGTGCAGAAATGCATTTTTTCGTTTCAGTTTAAAGAGCAACAAAGCAGGCTTGGAGAAAATGAAAACGGCGTGTCAAGGAGCCGTTGAAAACGTTGGAACACATCCCACCTATCGCAAAGAAATTGCCATTACTAAGACCATGTTCAGTGAAGTGAAAGATGATTTGGTGAGTTGTAAGCAGTAGCATAGCCAGGAACTGGGTATGCTCTTAACCCTTGTGCACTTACTTGCACATGACACTGTTTTTGCATGCATGGAAAAGAGTTTCATAAAGCTTGAACTATTATCTCCCCTGAAACTTCGTAATTTGTATGAACAGTACAAATTACACAGAACAGCTGTTTGAATATTTGCAAGTGACACGCATTTCTCAAATTTGACAATGTGAAATTAACATTGGCGGTTTATCAGTACACCTGCGTGGATACAATTTTCCCGGATAACACCGGGTTCAAGGATCTACTTGCCGTGAGTAACTTCAACCTAATACAGCTCCAACCCAATGGCAATAATAATAAGAGCAAATAATTTGCTGATTTGCAGGAATTCACCCAAGCATACACGAGAGGCGGTGACGACGTGTACATTGATGTCACGCCTGAAAATCTTACGTTTGCCAAGTACCTTATCGAGGCTGATATAGCGGTATATCATCGCAACGATAAAAATAAAATAAGAATGACAGACCTGCTCTGAAATATTAGTCTACTTGTAAACAAACACTTTTCGTTTATTATCACGAAAACGAATAGGAGAGCAATTATTTTTATACATTTATAATAAAATGATACACCATTTCTTTTACCACATAAACGGAGCTCTCTCTCGCAGAACCCTGACACCGATACGCTCCCACTCCTGTCTGTCGATCCACAATTCTTGGGCGGATTCGAGACAACTCAGAATTGCGGCGCCTTTCCAAGCCGTCATGCCAGGGTCCATCTCTTTCGGCTGGGTTATTATGTCCAATTGTTCTAAAAAATGGGATCGTTATGTTCGTGGTAAAGACTGTTTCAATCAAAACGAAATGGAAACTCAATGAAAAAAGCTGTAAAATTCTATAGATTCCTATTCCCACAACATTTTTTTAATACTTTGAATAAACTACAGTGTATGCGTTGTAATTTTAAAGAAAGAATGTTATGTCGATATAACGGACAAACTTGCATACATTTGTTATATATTCATGTGCCCCCAAACCAGCACAATTTTTTCGAAATTATAAAGCATATACCCTAATAAGGCTCTAAATCCGAAGGATAACTTAATTATTGAATTTGATTTTTCTATAATGACATTGACACCATGCCGAGGGGATCTTTAAGTTTCATATTGAATAAATGTTAATTATCACGTTTTATTTGTGAATAGTTTCGTACACAAAATATAATTAATTAAGTTCACGCAAAAAAACACCGATGTTTACGTTAATACTTATCGAAACTATAGCAGCATCGTATCAATTAGGCTGATTTTTTAAATATTTTAGTTGTCAAGTTGTTTTTGCATAGACATATTTTGATATAATTCGGCACAGTTTACAGTATCGATGCGAAAATTTATTTTTGAATAATTTTAGAACGAGATAAATAAAAACGAGACTTATACGTAAACAACAATAATCAGCTTCGAACAATAAGGAATAGTCTAACATACATACCTGCCCGGAACATGTATGGAATCTGTAAAGATATTCTGTTGTGAAGCCACATTCCTATCCCCTGGAATTTCATTCCAGATCCAACGACGAGTACGCAACTGTACATTTTTCTTTTCAAGTCATCGGTCGCTGTAGAAACGAAAGATCGTGAATCAGTTGGAAAAACTCGATAAAACATTGTTCGAAGTAACCCGAGGTATACGAACGACAACGATCGATGCTCTGCAAAACAGCGTGATCGAGGCCCAACGATTGTTGAGGACCAACAACGAAGTCCTTCGGCACGTCGAGATCTCGGTTGGAGAGAGCAGTCGGTGCCGAGTCCACAGCATCGACGACAACTTCCTCTTCACCCGCTACAACCGGAGTCGCGACTTCCTCCTGCATCTCGAGAGTTTGTTCCAAATTCTCCTTTATTCCTCTCCGCTGGAATCGAGCGACGATCGAAAGTTTAGTATCGACCGACACAAAATGTCGACTTTTGTTTTTCAAAACGCTGTAGTCGTAAAATTCGCCCGCGCCGAGATTGATATTTCAAAGAATTTTCAAAACGCGAGCTCACACTCGTTTCCCGTAAATAATTATCATCGTGAGGATCTTCGGGATCGCCCATCGATCGTTTTTGTATGTGCACCACGTGAGGTCCGGTGACTTTGAAGAGTTCCGGTTGAAAAAGACTGAGCGGCGCGACCAGGCATTCGTCGCCTACCTGAAAAATAAAATGACATTGTTTTCCTTTTCTGATAGATTTCTTCCCGATTGTCATGACGAATTACCTGAAGTGTATATTTCTCAGTTGGCTCTCTAGGCCTTTTAACGGCAAATGTTTTCTCCTGCGAGCCACAGACATTAAGATCAACGTGACACAAATCTTGTTTCATCTGACTAAGAAGCAAAGCGTCCAATCTGTTGGAAGGGTCACCATTTTTGTAGGGAAACGCGCACTTCTGTAGTAGCCAAAAGAATGTCTGTGTAATATCACCGCCACCGTAATCCATACGCACTCTTGTGTTCCTGTGGGAAATACCGTCCTCGACGCACGATACCGAGGTTTTTTGATCACCCACGTCTATTACGCAGGCATAACCCAAACCTGCACCAAACGTCGCAGCTACGTGATCCTATATATCATTTCCGTGTCGCCAAGAAAAGCCTGTATTAGTATTGTACTAAAATGGTACGCTTATTCGAATAATCAATATGATCGATTATACTATTGGTATTATAATATCGATGATATAATATTGATTGTAATAATACTGATAAGCATCGGTATTTAGCGATTAGTACCGATATTTATAGATATCAATAAGCATCGGTATTTATCGATTAGTACCGATATTTATAGATATTAATAAGCATCGACCAATACCGATAAATATCGATTATATTAATATCCATCCATATCGATATTAATATAATCAATAATTCATGTAACTGATAATAAAGATCGCGTATTATTGATTATGCTCGATAATTTCGATTGGAAAATTAAAACTCACTTGTAATAGGAAACACGCGCCAAAACCGATTTCACAGAGTATGAGAGTGGTCAACTCTTTTAAGTACAGTCTGTTGTATATGTCTGGTATAATAAGAACCGCTCTGTAGTGATGCAGATCTTTCAGTGGAATATTCATTCTGGTGGTTAGTACATATTCCCAAATTGTTTTAAGATCAGCCATTACAGCCCGCAGACTGCCACCCGGGCCAGAATGAATGTTCAACTCTCCCCTCCTATAGGGGAAATGGACATTGAAGTTCTCCTGAGGATTTAGGCTGAGAATATCGTCGCCAATTATTACATCGCTGTCAGTTTTAAGCCAATCTTCGGGAGGAGGGGAGAGCACCTCTGGATTGGATCTACGGTTGAAGGCAGCAATTTGCTGTGGAGGAGTCGCATATCGTCTGCGACCATCCGACTGCAGACAAGATTGCAAAGTGTGGGACACTTGGAGCCGTGACTCTTCCATTGCCTGTGTCAACTCTTTAGTCTATAAAATCAAATATCAAGTTTAGCATCGGGTAGCAAATTGAGCAGCAGGAGAATTCGTATACATACACGAGGTACCAGACTGGGCAAGAACGAATCCTGGTACTCGGTCCCTCCAGCTTTTCTTCTTCTTGCTATTGCGTTTAACATTGTGTAAGGATTCAAATCAGAGGCGCGTCCCATCCGCAAATTTTGTGATCCTGGATGGATTATGACAACCGTCTGAGCCTGTATTTGCTGGAATGTTCAAGGTCAAGCTTTTTGCACTGGAGCATTGACGAGTTTGACAAAACGGGTTTGACGAATGTCGCTGATACGATTTTTTACCTCGGCACAAGTTTCCTGAAAAACCGGCATCTTATTGCTTCTCTTTTGTGCACTGAGGTTGCACGTTGACAGCAAGTTCGTCAGTTGCGTGTCATCACTGAATGGCAAAGATCTCAAGATTCCGCGTAATTCTATCGTTGAAGGATATTCATCGGCATCGAAGAAACATGGTCATCAGTTGACGGAATGTTTTTATTTGTCGATTGTTAAGACGCAACGTGATCAGAACGGAAAAATTCCCCACGTTGCTACAGTACACGACGAATTGACGATGGACGTATACACTGTTACAAAGATTAACGTCTATCAACCGACGACATTTCCCACTGAGTTTAATAAAATAGCGATTAGTAACAAATATTAATATCTCGGAATATTTGTCACTAATTAGAAACAACAACCGGTTGGGCAAACAAAATCGGGTAAGCGTTGTTTATATGCGATCGATCGAACTGTCGCGTTCGATATCTCGATATAGTTGAGCCCTGAAGTCCGCCGAGATTGTGAAACAGCTGGTCCGCTGGATGGTTGCTTTGACAGGCCCATTGACGGATAAGCGAATGATTTATCCAAAATTAAGGCATTTAAATGATATCGCAAATATTCCGTGGAAAAATTGAAAATGTCGCTGTCAAAAGAAAACGTCAAATTGACACGTTGAAAATTTTTAACGACAAGTAAGTTCGCTCTACGCTGAATGTTACCCCCTAATCTCCCGTTAACCTCGCTAATTAGTCAGACGATGCAACGTCGTATCCTTCCGCGGATACATTTTTTCCACGGGATCGAATTATTCCTTTGTCGAGACGAGATCCTTTGCCATAACGCGAGTGCAAGACTTTGAAAAAAAAATTGATCATCGGAGTTTCATGTTCCGACCTATTTCCAAACTGAATTTGGGCGATTGTTATTCCCCACAGTGCTCTGGAAGTGAATCATAATTAGAAGGATTTCTAAGCTGTTCATCTGAATTTTTGTATTCTCGCAGTGTATTAGAGTTGAGAGAGGATGCCGAATATCAGGTTCAGTTTGACGCAGCGTCCCGTCGTATGGCCATCATGGTCGAACTATCGCCTGAATTTCCATGGGAAAAGCCGGTACTCAGAGTTTCACCACCGATAACGCATCCCTGGTGTAATGAGCATAGCGAGATAACGAGCGCACCTGGCCTCCTGAATGTGAGTTCTGCACGTTTCGTGAAGTGACATATATATGATTCTCTAACTTGAATCATCTATGATCGGAACAAAGACGGTTTGCCAATGGTATCGCAGTATTAGTTTTCCCCTGCCATGTATATTAGGGTAGTTTTTATTTTTCAGTCTATATTTTTTAGTGGCTGTCCTAACACTATATCCAAATGTATTGCCAAACTAATTTTTGCACATTCTTGATACTGCGTGCTGTCCCAATATGATTCATTCCGACTTGCATCGAAATATGTTAATTCAAAGGTAATGTTAAAATGAAACTATAAAAAATAACAATCTCATAAGTCACATGTTACAATGTTAGAATTTCGATAATACAAATATTGATATTCTGTGCATTTACTTATTTCGTTATTTTACGCTCAGTAAACTATTTGATTAATCAGAGGTGTGAGTCACAATTTAGTTAACGTAAGATTTCGAGGTTCACTCGGCACAGATTAATATTGTAAAAATACAATAACTAATGTTTAAGTGATAGTTTAAACAAAATGAGGGACATGGTCAATTTAAAAAAAAAAGTTTGTGTCCTTGTATATATATGAGAAGGTCCATTATATATAGATACAATTTTTTTTTGCATATTCATACCTCCTAATATTCTTTGAGACGAAAAAACAATGTCGCATTTATATAAACGACATCCTAGCTCATATGTCTCTTCACACACAAAAAATGCATTGCTTTGATAATTAAAATGGTACTCCTTTCAGTTTACAGTACACAGTGACCTTGGCCGTGTAGTACAGGCAATAATAAGAGAGTTTAGCAAAAATCCACCTCAACTGCAAGAAGATGTAAGTCTCGCAGCCACAGGCTCGCACAGAGGTAATAAATAATAAATCCATCATTTCCAGCACTTTTTTTAGTCTTCCCAGAAGACAATGAGTTTCTCACGTGTATATTATTGTAAAGATTTACAGGAAAGAGCCTCTCCATCGTATGGTCTTCAACGTTATCCCGAACTCCCGTCCACCTCATACAATTCGTATTACAATTCGCAATATCCCCAATTTTCATCCTCGACGACAAACTCTTCCGCTTACGATTACAATTATACGAATTCGATCGGCACCGAGACTCAAGCGGCTCAAGCTTACGGTTCGGGCTCCCATCACTCGACTTACGTGACCAATTCCACCAGCAATACGATACATAGCGCGGCCACCGCACAATACTCGTCTGATCCACATGCGGCGTTTTACACAAATTCGCATTACGTCAACGCGAATTACGTTCAACCGATGCCCGGCCAGAGTCAAACAAAACCACCACGTAGTCTTGTGTTCCCCGAGCTCAACGATCTCAGCAACGAGGAATTGAGGAAACTCGGTGAGGATGAGGATTCCATGATCGACTTCTTAGAGAAACATACTCAGCTCAAAGACTTGAATGCCTCGGTGGACGAGGATATCGATCTTGTGGAGAAAATTGCCAGTGAGAATTTGTTCAACTTCTTTCTTTAATTTTCAATGTTTATTTCCTGTGTTAAATGATCATATTGATCCTCAGAAGATTCGATAATCGATGCTCTGGTATTTGAAATTTGCAGGTGAAAATTTGTCGAAAGAAACGCAACTGAAGAATCTGCAGGACGAAGTGGCGGCGAAGATTGAGACGGTGACTGTGCTGAAAGCTCGATACGACAATCTCATCCAACATTACAACAAACTCTCCGCTGTATTTACGCCGGATCACATAAAGGAGTGCCTGAAGCGCGCCGCCGACGAGAGCCACGAGGAGAGCGAAAAGATAGCCCAGGACTTTTTGAATCGGAAAATAGACGTTGAACGTTTCCTCAGTACGTACATCGAGTGTCGAAAACTCGGTCAGGCACGACGTACCAAGGAGGAAAAATTGGCCCACCAGCTCAACGAGCTGAAACGAGCTGGCTACTGAGCCAATTCCAGTCCTCTGTAAAATAAACAAAAAAAATCCGAACAAACTGTAAATACTTTTTAGTTAAATTAAAATATCAACCGCGCTTTTCTACTCACTCCGTCGATTGTTTGAACACGCGAAAATTGAGGAAAAAATGAGAAAGAAAAGAAATACAAATTACTCGTTGCTAGTAACGAAGATGCTGTATCCTACGATTCTCGATCTAATCGCGTTGCCGCATATAGTTTATTTCACGGAAGAATCAATTTTACATTAACTCGATGGAACTCGCGATCATCTTAATACGGCAAATATTCCAAATAATCGTAGACAATCACGTTCGGTTCTTGTACATTCCATTGGGCGGAAATGTAGTTTAAAAAAAATACAAAAAAACGCGTTATAAGAGAATCCTAAACCTCGCGTAGTATCGAGTCTCCTGGAGCGGTTGAAGAAAAAAAATACGCTCGCATACACTACACTACAGTGCCTGTAAAAAAAGACGAAAAACCTCATATTTGGCGGATAAAAGTTCAGACGTCATTTTACATGAATGCTGGCATTTGGGATACTTATAATCAGCGTCGTGGCAGCTTTCGAATATTGATCTTCGAGATTCTCCCGACGATCAAAGAACACATTGTTAATCACTGTCAAACGAATACGATGAAGAGACAACAAAGAAATACACTTTCATTTGGATTACACGTTTCTCTCGAACCCTAATACGAATCACCGATGCTTGTTATCGCGCTGTAAAACCGTGTTGCTCGTCCGAATTAGCTACTTTTTTACCATGTACATAGTTCAAGGGGAAACACAATCGAAAATCATTTTTCAACGTGTTTAAAATTCATCGATATAGTTACTTAGAGAGTTGTGAGGTCCCGTGGATGTTCCTAATATTGTAAAAAAAACCATAAGACATAATATAAAACATTGAAAAAGTAACATACCCAAACAATTGATTCATTATGCTCGATTGATTCACGGCGAACTTACGAGTAATGGCGAATATCTCTTCGCTTACCAACCTCGTGGAAGTTAATCCAGCAAAAAGAAATCACATTGACAATACTTCCCTTGTTTTCTCAAGGCGATAATTTACGATAAAGACTATAGATAATTATGAAAGATTTGAACATCATGTAAGTTTTGGATTTGATCGCAATGACGAATGACCTTAGAATATCTCGAGTCAATTTATATACGGTACAATTCACTTTTGAATTCAAACGATTCTTTAGAAGTCTGACGCAAATCACATTGAGTCGCTTTAATGATATATGTACGTCACTTTACAAGCTTTTATTCAGCTTGATGTTCAAGAAAAGTTTTTAAATTTTGATTATAAAAACGAATACACGCAATATGTGCATTAACAATTAAACTACCATTTTTGGCAAAGGATAAAAATAATAATAAACGCACCTCCGAAAAATTAAACATCCTGTGAATAAGGTTCGAGTAATTACAATAAATCATTCAATAGGTTTATTTAATCTCATTTGGAAATGCTCTAGCAATCATGCACATTTTCTCTTAATACAAATCTGGCGTAAAAAAATATTTCCATCAAAACACTTATACATTCTTGGGCAGATAGCTGTTTGGTCGTTTTGACTGAACACGTGTGACACGATAAGATACGTACTTCGATAACTTAAAATGATTGTGCGTTCGTTCTCCCGCAATCACCGCACAATGCGACTTTGCGGTCGCGATGAGGACGTTAAGTAAACAAAAAAAAAGGAAATTCAGTGCTCTTATCTCCTTGCCTTAATGAGGCATTGGCCGCGTTTTTAAGGATTTACGAAGGAAATCATGATGTAACGAGTTCCCTTGGTTGTTGGAAGTCCCTCGTGGTAATGTGTCAGTCTTCCAGGATGCATCAGCATCCAACCCCGTTTAGTATCAGTCACGGAACAATTGTAACGCACGAAACGACAGCCGCCACCTTCGTAATCGATTCCGGGATCGTTCAACGCTATGTTGATCGTGTAGGTCGAGGCGTCGTGATGGGGCCTCAACGACGGTTGTTCGTCCGGTTTGTAGCGCACGATGAAATTCAAGAGAGCATGCGGGGGCTGTTGAATATCGAAATTCGCGCGTCGATTATTTTCTCACGATTCCGCTTCGATCAGTCAACGAGAAATCAGTTGCGAAACATTACAAATGAAAAACAATTCGCTTACATCGTGCAAATAGCCAACGAACACGAGTTCTTGAAGTGGTTTAACGTAATCTCTGAGGAATCGATGCCAATGGACGTCGAAAGAAAGTTGACTCATGTGTATGTCGCGAGTTGGCACATTCTCATAGCCACCTTCGATCCTCGGATCCTGCGAATACAAATATTCGTTATACTATGAAATTAAGGTGTTACAGGATGTTTGAGCAAAAAGCAAGGAATCGAAGATGCACAGGTCTAGATATCATATCCTACATATTTAGCTTTAGAAATAGTTAATCCAATAATAAATTAACATTTCGAAATGTTAATTTTCCACTTTCAATACTAAGTTAAGTTCACTTCAACCACTGAAAGAGATTTTCTCACTGATTGTACATCTGTTTCAACTGTTCAACAATAAAAATGTCTCAATTTTTTAATTTAATTAATACATTCGTATCATTTTATGCTTTTCTTTGATTACTTAAAAACTGAATATATAGGGAATTTTCTAATGATTGTCAATTGAATTATGTTTAAGATAAAACTTTCTATATTTTATATATCGATCGCCAAACGCTACAACTGGATCTGTTTATTGGATATTTGGCCTAGCCTTTCGTTTAATCCTAAATCTTATTCATAATATTTTAGTCATTTATCAAATTACTGAATGATTAAATGGAAAAATTCTAAAATAATTTACATATTATTATTTCATCATGAACTATTAAGCCGTGAAGTTTTGGAAAATTTCGGCGATTTGGTAATGTCCATCCGATAATACCTTGACGAGGAAACGTAGAAAAAAGATAAGATTGTTAAGTATACTTTGAGAAAGTTGTTGAACGGCGCCAGGAAAAATGAATATGAAAAAGGAAAAAATGAAAGCAAAGGAGAGAAAAAAATAAGCTTCTTGTGTACTCACGGTGTTCGATCCGTCGGACCATTTACCAAAAGCTTCGGCAAGTTCTACCAATTCTCTGGTGAATCTATCCGTAACGATTGGGAACCAATAAACGTCTTGGCAGGGCTGAACACAAAATTATTACGAAATCAATGAAAGGATATATCAGAAGGGTGATTGGGAAATGGAAGATGCTTCCCGTTACCTCGATCGCCTTAGCGCCTGGTTGAAAAACGGCGCTATAATTCTCATGTATGTAACGCTGTTCCCAGTCGTGGGGGTTATTGAAAATTTCGTACAACTCGGGTGTCGCCAATTTTGGATTGAAGTTCTCAGAGTCGATGAGATGACCGAATTCCATTCGGTTACTGACGTACATGAAAACATCGTTTTCACGGTTCGATTGACAAAAAGCCATATCGAAGTCCAGCTCGTCGCTAGAGTAGGAAGGTCTCGTCGCTGGGTTTTTTAGAATCGTAGCGTTTACCAAATAACAATTGTTGATGTAGGGTACATTCCACAATCCTCTGAAAACAATAAACAATCATTTTTAAAAATGGAATCTACGAAAATAAACATTACGTTTGATAAAAGAAGTATAGGGAACAGAATACAGAGAACGTAAAGGATAAAATGTACAATGATCAATTGAGCCAGCACCGGACGTGGGACAATTTTTTTTTACGAGGTTCTTGATTCAGTAGATAAAATAAAGCTTTTACAAACTTTTCTCGATTTTATGGGAAAGAATTCAGTGATAACGTTAGTTCAATCGATACGACTGATAAATGGTTCCAAGTTAATCATATTCAATGTTCCACAGTGGCTAGTTCTCTTCACAAAATGAATATTCGACTGTTTGAAAAAGTTTAATATCTCGTTAAATTCGATCGATCACGAATTTTCGAAAGTTAATTTGTAACATCGTTTCAAAACCGAAAAAGCCTTGCCGTGGGAATTTTTCCACCACGCAAGTCCAAAATAAATTCATTCAATGCAAAGAGATTTTGTATCACGAGGATTAAGAGTGTGAAATGTGTTCGGCAAAGTAGCTCGTAAACCGGCTGTGATTCGTCGATGAGCATGGTGGCAATGGGTTATGCATAATTATCCAATTGAGATTCATGACTCCGGGACTACACTGTAGAGACACTGCGTTTTCATTGACGCCGCATTTGGTCGTTCATATGTTTTAGACTTGCACCAACAGGCAGTTCGTTTTCACACACTGGGCTATCGTTATATGTACATACATGTGCATACGTATATATTTCTCTCGCATTCTTTGTCGTTATTGTATCAGTGAACGCGAGTGTTTCAAATCGACTACTTATCCCGTCCATTATCTAAAACGGTCAGTGAATATGAAATACGATTGATTCTCCGCACCCTACGAATATCGGAGTTGGAAAATTTCACAACGTCGATACAATGGACTCTCTTGAAACAAAGCTCAATTGGGACAGTCTTTTGCTCCCAAAGATAAAAAAATTACGGATACGGATTTCGATTTAATGTACACATGGAAATGGAGTTTTCTTTTCTCTTTCCAACAGGTCCAATGAAGAGACGTTGGCTGTTCTTTTTGTTCCTCGTTTTAACGATATTCTGCTTGAGTGCCGACGGCGCAAAAGCCGGTGGTGGAGGACGCTTGAGAGTCCTCGGCGGTAGGGGAAGATTGGCGGCTGCCTCGCCGGTCAAAATATTAATACCGAATCGTAATCCAGCCAGTGCAATTTATTACGGACACAAAGACGTAAGTTTCAGATCATTAAACAAGTTAGGGTTTTTATCCTAAAGGATTATTCATTTCGTTTTTCCTTTCAATCTAGAATTTAAGAAGAAAGTATAAGGTGCTAGAAATAAAAAGAAAACCTTTTTTACAACTGTACAGGCGAGTCACAATCGTTCTATGTCGATGCGTAATTCGAAAGGTGTTCGGGCTGTCTAATTGTGCTGACTTTGCGCGAAACAATATTTTAGTTGCTAAACTGCTCGTCTAGAAAATTATTCTACGACCAAATCTTTTAAGAAAATTAAGAAATTCGTCTAAAATAACTTCTAAAGAATATGTAGAAAATACCTCTTCTGATAAGAACTACTCCTAACAAATACCGTTGGATCATCAGCAGTACATGAAAAAAAAACGTTCTAAAAAATGTTCTGAAAAATGAATTGAACAAACATTTGATTTTAATAATTCATACATTATCTTACTTACATTATCCTCAAATGTAAGTAAGAAAATTTGAATGTAATTACTTATTCCGAAATTAAGTTCAAGCTGAACAGAAAAAAATTAAAACTCGAATATTTATTCCGGCGTAATCTCCGAATAAATAAATCAAAACGATCTTAATAGTTTCTTTAGCTTAGAGAGTCCAATAAAACTGAGAAATCCGTCGAATGAATTTCAGGGCGCTACCATCGTGAAGGCATCACACTTTGAGTTGGATTACATGCTTGGAAGGAAGATCACTTTCTTTTGCATGGCAAGAGGATACCCGAGGCCGGAAATCACATGGTTCAAAGATGGCATTGAATTGTATCATCACAAGTTTTTCCAAGTACGAAACTCCGATTATTTTTTTTTTTTTTTCGAAAAGTAAGGATTGGATTTGAAACAGAAACACGCGATAAGGTGAATGAAAAGTAATGGAATATGAATAAATGCTAAGATCAATATTTCAAATTCCCAGGTACACGAATGGCCGATCGGAAACGACACTATCAAGTCGAAAATGGAAATCGATCCAGCTACGCAAAAAGATGCAGGATACTACGAATGTCAGGCGGACAATCAATACGCAGTTGATCGTCGGGGTTTCCGAACGGATTACGTTATGATATCTTACTGATCGTTAGCTATTGACGTAGTGAAATAATTACGTTCGTTTAAAAACGAACGTGAATTATTCTAGACTTTCTTATTTCCTTAACGTTTTTCAATGAACAAGAAAATCCTCATCGAACAGAGGCCAATTAATTTTTTACTTCCTCAAGAAAACGGTTTTCTCCTGATAGATTTTTCAAATATTATCTATCAACGATCGCAAATAAAAATTATTTGCATATGAATTTTCATGGCAGCATAAAATTAATTTTGCATAAATATTCATTTTTTTGTAAATTAATTGCCTCTGAGGGAAAGAATGTTGGAGTTTTTCGAAACTCAGATCCGAATTTTCTACGTCTGGGTGAAAAAGAAATTTGGATTTACAGAAAATTATAATTCTTCAAACAATTATCTCTCAAAAAGGACTATTCACCGATATTCAAAAAATTGATTTTACCATCACCACTATTGACCATTGTAACACGTACAACAATACGAGAAGTGAAATAACTCATCCATATATCTCTCCGTAACACTGTACGATTCATATGTAACTACACGAATAAAAGCTTCAAGTTCCCCCAGCTCTGATCTATTACCTGATAATTAGAGTAACGAAGGGTGATATGCCCGGAGTTTTGAGCGAGACTAGCTCCCGTCGTTTCGTCTTCATAACGTCGTCCGGTAAGTGATCAATTTTTTCACGAATCCTATTTTCAATGTTTTTCAGCCAATTCGATATTTACTCCGATCAGTGAGGAGAAAAATGTTAAAAATGATTATGCAAAGATAAATACGGAAATCATTTTTCACCGATCACCCAAAATTATAGTCTATAATTATTATCTTTTTTACCATCATTATTAGTTGATTCTTATTATTCATTATTAAATAAGAAATTAAATTACTTATTTCATTTACGAATATAACAAAAATTTGTATTGGTGAATTATTATAAAAAACAAAATGGATTACGTCTGAAATTTGCCACAACATTCGTACAAGCTCTTTTCAATTATGTATAAAGAATGTCGAATTCGCAGTGTCACATTTTTCGATCAACGTTTAACATTTCTTTCGCATTGAAGAATTGTCTTTCCCGCGAATGAAATGTTTGATGATTGAATGTTCAGCAGGATCTTGATGCAATATGCGATATATATCGTGGGTCTGGGTGCCCTGATGGTATCAGCTATAAGTCTGTAATAGATAGGAGAGGACACTAGGGGAGTAATGAGTAGAATGCCTGTCAGTTACATCGACTCTCCGTGTCATCATCGACCGCTGTCTGTCCGTGGTGAGTGTGCATTCCGATTTTTCCACTGCGCTTCTTGGTACGACTCTTTCTCCTCCCTGTTACTCTCACACTCGGCCTTTCAATTCGACAAAAATGTCCGAAATAGCGTTACACACGCACCACGATATTGTTTTTAATTTTCCGTACGAAAAGCCTCAGGGAAATCGTCGTTTACCCGAAAAGTGCATTGCCGAAGAACACCGAATTTTAAATGTGTCGAAAACGAATTTGACGAAGTAAAAAATAATTTTTTTTTTCAGATCACGATGTCTCGACTAGTGACCGTAGCGATTGTTCTCGCGTTACTGCTACTCAGCGCCCAAGAAATAGTGGGCAGAAGAGGAAGAACCAGAAGTAGAAACAGATCCCGCGCTCAAATTGGCCTACCGATCACCGGAAAATACAGAGACCCAGAAAGCGATCAGTACTACAACAATAACAACGTGAGTACATTTTGACAGACGTTTTTGTAATCATTTGCGCAATCTGATTGTTATTTTGCCGAATGTTATTTATCTGTTATTTTATTTACGGTATTATAATCTTCTTCAATTAGTTTATCGTTATTTTCGATTTTGTTTAAAACTTATTAACGTTATCTCTCTTTTGTAGTTTTTGTTTGCGCTAATTCGCAATGACAACAGCGACAAGACTATAAAAAAAATGTATTTCTGATCATTCTATCTTTTTTAAATTTCGTTTCCGTTCGTAACATTCTCTATTCGCGTTAAACCGATTTTTTTAGCTTTATCTACACAATTTATTTTATTGATTTTTATTATCCAATTTATTTTTCATTTTATGCAATTCGATCAAGCTGTAATGTCAAAAATTCCTTGTGGAAGTACCTGCGATATCTTCGACGAATCGTTACCACCCCGATCTTAATTTGTATAATTCGTTATGTATTCAGGGAGCAAAAATTCTACTGGCGTCGCATTTTGACTTGGAATACGTACTGGGCCACAAAATTGCTTTTCTCTGCGTCGCTGGAGGGAATCCGAGACCACACATAACGTGGTTCAAAGACGGCAACGAGATTTATACGCATCTTTATTTGCACGTAAGTCAATACTGGTTTGAGAATGAAAAAAGGTTATCTTCCAAAATGTACCGAGTGAAGTCTTGAACGGCGTACAAAACGTCGCGCGAGTGTGTATATATACTCGTGCTTAATTGCAACGCGTTTTTCCTTTCAGGTACACGAGTGGCAGGTGGGCCCCGATAAAGTCAAGTCTAAATTGGAAATAGATCCGGCGACCCAAATGGACGCTGGAGTGTACGAGTGCACAGCCGACAATATGTACAGCATCGATCGACGTTCGTTCAAAACGGATTTCTCGATTGCCTTTGATTAGCCACATTCACACGGTGATATTATCATAGTATAGGTGTTTCGTTCATTGTGACGTTCGTTAGCGAATCGCCGCCGTATTGGGATTTTTCAGAAATAACGTTTCTTTGTTAGGGTCCCGATTAAGAGTGAAATGTGGGAATAAATAAAAGAATCAGTACGACACTGAAGTTCGATAAGATTGGGTGAATGAATTTTCTCATTGCTTTTGCTGGACGACTTCCTTCTTTCTTTGGATATCTTTACGATTCAAGTTTGGTACACTTTTTAAATTGCTGTCTAACTTGCGAGAGAATCGTTCGAGTGTAGAAATCGTCTTAAATGTTTCGAAATATTTCGCCACGAAAAGTTCGTAAAAAGTGTAAAGAATGAAACTTCACTAAAATCGTAAAGATATCGAACAGTGAAGATTTTCGCAACGGAATTGCACATTTGGAAACACGCTGGTCAGTTTCTAGAATTATTGATCTGAAAGAGACGAACTCACCGCCTTTCATTGTCGACAATCTTTTGGTAATCGAAACCACGCGCGTAGTAGCCGTTGTCAGCAATGGCACCCCAAAAGTTGCTCCAAGCTTGTCCGGGTCTAACGAGCAAAGGGGCGACGATTCCGCGGTTCTGTTTCACCAGAAGAGTCAGCGTGTCTGCGTTGTCCAGATGAGACAAGGAATCAACATAGAAGTATGCTCCACAGTCTTTGGCCAGGCAATAGTCCCTGTGGAAAGTATACGTATTCCATCATGAAAGGGGAATATTTTTCAAAAAAATGTCTTGTTTAAAAATATTTTCAAATATTTAAAAGCATGTGTAAGAATATTTGAAAATATTTTAAAGAATGTTTAAAAACATATGTACGAATATTTGAAAATATTTTAAAGAATGTGTAAAAGTATTGTCAAATATTTGAAAAAATTTTGCAAAACTTTAATTTTTTTCTCAATAAAAAATCTATTATTACAACATCTGTTTTTAAACGTTTAGAAAACGTTTTCAAACTCGCAAAAAATAATGACCCTCAAAATAGTAACGATCATCCCCTAATAATCGAAATTCTTCAAAAACATCTTTTCAAGGATGGCCCAAAAAATGGCAACGTACATTCTCAAAGAAAATAAGCAAAACTCACATGGCCAAGTGTTTAGCCTTCGCTTCCAAAATATTGTCTCGGGGCAATATTTGTTTAACATCCGCGTACTGTTTCCCATACTTTTCAATGAAATCCTCTATCATTTTTTCATGGTACGGTGCATTGATGTAAACGAACAGATGAATTCTGGATTTTGGATAGGACAGAAGATTGATCTTCTGTAAAAATTCTTCAAAAAACGGAGTGGCCACGTCAACGAAGAGTGCCATGACAACGGATGGCCAAGATTCGATTTTGTCATGAGGCAGGTCGAGTTCATTGTCCTCGCAACTGAGACATCCCTCGATTTCGTTCCAAGAATTAGCGACGTAGTTTCCCAATGCGTTGAGGGCCAATTTGCTGAGTCCGTTTCCATGGACGACAAGTGGAACAGTCTCGTAAGCCGTATTTTGTAGATAAGCGATGCCATCCTTGAATTCAAGTTGAACGTCCGCTGAAAGAACGTATCCATCGATTAATCGAGTTTCATCTCTAACTCCTTCACCAGTACAAACAGATTTGTTACCGGTTGCACCATGGAGATTCTGAAATATCTCGGATTTGTGATCGAGCTTGATCTTATGTTTTTCGCGCAACTGTTGATCCAGGTAGACCTGCGAGAAGAACAATTGATCGTCGTCCGCGTCCTTTATTTCGGTCCTGGACAATATTTCGTAGATATCTGAAGCATAACCGATGAAACCTCCGGAGTTGAGGTAGGGCACTCCACGAGCAATCGGGGGATATTTGGCTGCCAGTGATTTGTCAGGCCAGCAATACGGCTCAGCACCGAATAATACGCGAGCATCGAAGCTCTTAAACTTCTTGATAATCTCCTCCAAACCGCTCAGATATATAATATCGTATCTGCAAAAGAATCCAAACAAAACCCAAATAAGCATCGTAAGAATGAACAAGTGTAAAACTGATGGACGTGTGGATGCGTTTTCTCATTGATCCTTACCCATCTGTGAAAAGTATTATTTTATCATCCCGGTCCTTGTAATCTTGCAATTCGTTTCTCAGCAAATTCAATTTGAATCCACCACCTACAGACTTCATATTTCCACCTTTCCATGATTTTCCGAGCCCGAGGACTTTGAACTGGTCAGAAAATCCGTACACCTTAGCCGAACGGGCTAATCGCATATATCCGTCAGTGGCATTTGTTGCAACGGTGAGTACGAGTGCATCTGCAAAAATGACGGATACCATGTATGTATATGTGAGTGCCAGATTGTGCTCATAGCGCATTATAAAACCATCTCATCTCATGAGCATGACATCTGTACCATCTCATTTTATGAGCAGGATATCTGAATCATGTTTCGTTTGGCCACAAAAAAAATTCAATTTTCCTCCAATGACAATGGAAATAATTCTCTTTAAAAATGATTACTCATTTACTCATCAATCTTCATTATTATCGATCATTTTTTATAAACGATAAGAATTTAGGAAAATAGCACTTTCATAGCTGAAAGACATAAAAAAATTCGCAAATCGCAAAGAATTCCCCTTCAGTGGTACAGACTTCAATTTCTTTGCCTTCGTAATACCCTTAATTTTTATATATATTGGCTTTTCTTGCATTCATTTTCTTCGTATTTATTGCATTTTTAATGATATGTTACTATTATAATAAAAGGATCATGAATAAAAATAAATAAATAAAACCGCACAAAATCATTGCATTTCAACGATAAAACTCAAAAATCTTCAACGTTGCAAATATCATCAACGAAATGCAAGCGACCAATACTCGTGAATTCGGTCGCGAAAAACGGTTTTGAGGAAATTCAACAAAACGAGGCGAATCTGAACTCTGAGTCTTGTCGCGGTTGTCATTGCGACGCGTGGCTCATCGAACGTACGGGGCACGACGCGAGAATGGAAGCGTGGGCGCTCGCACTTGCGGAAGCTGCACGGCGAACTCATTGGCGCTGTGTATCCGATGCGCGATTATGTCATCTCAGAAAAAGCAGTACCCGTGACTATGTGGAGGCGCGCAACGTTCGAGGAACGTTGCGCGACGCGGGTTCGGTCTCCACTTAACGAGTTTACGCCACGCGGTTTTTTTATCCCCGTTATGTATTGCTCAGGATGAGGGAAGAAAAAAGATGAAGAAACATACCGTGCACGTCGGTTCGAAAATTTTTCAACTTTCACTGTAAACCGCACCTCATGAATTACACGTATATTTCGGAATATTTAAATAGGTATTATTCGTCGAAATATTGCCCGATTTTCTATCATAAAATTTTGCCAATGTTTCGTATAATTAAAATTCGAAGATGATTTAAACGCGATAGGTTGGACGAAAAAATGGTACTGTAGTGTGACGGCTAAGATCCCGTTCGAACCTTAGATTATCGAACCCAAAAACGACAGATGAAATAAATCGCGTTTAGCTTGTGTGACTACAGAAGGTTAATTAGTCAACCCTACCAAATTATATTTTCGAAAATCGCGATCAGTTCGAATCCCTCGCCAATCCGTTAAAAATGTCATATATATTTTCCTAAATGCAGTTGGGTATTCGAGATAAAAGAATGTGTACGTGACACTGTGCGCATTGCAGCGCGAGTTCTTTCAAAGTTCGAAATTTCAGGCACGGCATGAACGATTGCTTTTTAAATATCCATTCCGTAAATTCTCGCTGCTTTCTCACGCCAGCGAACTTCCCGAATAATCAATCTCATCTTCTCTCACAAAGTCTGCCCGTAAAAAATGGCTATTCCTTAATTATTATCGTTCGAGAACTTTCGATTCGACGTTTCATAGAATTTGCGAAACACCGTGATTTCGATTCGCGCGCTCGAAGTCACGAAAACAATCAACAATGATTACACGAGACTCCCACGATACGAATTATTATCATTCCAATCACAGTTGATAGAGGCAATTCTTGTTAAAAACATCTTCATAACAATTACGAATGACCGCGCGTTCGTATAGAACAAAACGAAAAATTACATCTTTCGTGACGGAAGTCGCGAATGGAAAGTAAAGTCTATCGACAAAGACAAAAGTCACGTGGGTTGTATCAATGTTTGTTTACCACCATTGTTCTTCGTTGCGGTTGCAACGTGTCCGAAGATCTGGCACAACACAACAGCACTCAAAATACTGAGTCCCTTCATAACGAAACCTCCTTTCGCCGAAATACGAAAAAAAAAATCAGTCCTCGTGCATACGCAACTTTTTCAGGACGAAATAAGGATAATAAAAACAAAAAAAAAACAATAGATAATACGCGTATGTGTGAAACACGACCACCCTCGTCTACAAGTTAGAAAAGAGAAAAATCAAATGCCGCTCGCGAACGAAATCAGAAAACACTCCGCCGCGCAAGATCACCCTTCCGCTGTAAATCTTCGCTCCGGACGTACTGTCCAGCCCGAAAACATGGAGTCGACCCCCTGGCTCGCACTCCTGCAGTTTTTCGTCATTTTAGAACTTGTTTACACCTAAAGATCAACGTCAAAATGTTCTTTCGACGACTTTGATTTGCAGGTTATCAAAACGATCGTCCTCGACAAATCGATGCAACTAATAACAAAATTTGCGCGCATTCTGACACAGGCCTATGTGGAACTGCGTAATGCGTAGGGTGTCACAGCTGTGCTCGGGTGTGTGGGACGCCGCACTCGTATTTCGCGCAACGCCCATTGGAATGTGAACCACGCATGCGCCGCTCGCACTTCAATATACGTCGCGCGTGAAATGAAATAACATCTGGCTGTAAGTTACGGACTGAAGTAAATTATTCACGGATTTTATGGGAGAGTACGTAAAAACTGACTTTCCGTAGTCGCTCTGGACAAGAATTCAAGTTACACTCGATCAATTTTTTTTTGGGTTTTTCCAAAGTTTGTTTGGATTTGTTGCATCAGTTTTTAAAAAACTCTGGTGACCAAAATATACGTCCGTTCAGGATGAAAAAATTACGCCACGTGCTCCAAACATTATCGATGACGTACGAAGAAACGATTTATAAAAGGAAAAATGAGAGCGTGGTAAAAAAATCATCATTAAGAAATCAATGCCCAAAAAGGCCCCTTTTATAATAAAAAAAATCCTAATTTTGTCCATCCTCGATATTACCAGCTGAAATATAATCGCTGTTTTTCTTCTGACCTAAATTCGAAAAGCATTTTTTCGATGAATTTGTAAATTAAGTCGAAACTCTAAAAAGCGTTCATTTATTTGTAATATATACGAAAATAAATAATATACCATTTGAGTCTAAAAGAAGTTTCAACATTCATTCACTGCCAAATAAAAACGAACCTAAGGATATTCCAAAAAAGGTCAAGTATTCGTTTAAATTTTCAATTTTAGTGAATCATTCAAGGGTCTGACGATGCAAATCATGGATGGACATCGATGAGCCTTTCCCAGTCATTCTTGTCAAAATTCAATTAGTTTTTTCCTTCTCTTCTAATCTACTAACTTAAACGATAAATTAATCCGATTAAAATGTTTTCGTGTGAATGAATATTCAGTCGGTGAGCTGTAAATACGTGAATACGTGTGCTGGGACGCGATATCGAGGATACCACGATTTACCAGTGAAACGTAAAGAAAATTGTTGTATTATCGTGTCAACATATGAATAATAAGATCTTATCTTATATGCGTGTCGAAATACAAAATACAAGAAACACTTGCGTGATTTACATTTACGGTGCCACGTTTTACCTCTCAGTTTGTCATCGCGTGTTTACTCAAGTGCACAAATATTCTCATCGGAGTACATTTTCAAAGTTACGAGTCCGAAAAAATATTGATATACGTTCATACGGTAATTCGATGAAGAAATAAAAATTATCCACTTGGGCGAATGTCTAACATTGCTCGTCGCGGGAATTGGAAATTGAAACTGACCAGATGCAGGAGCCGATGATCGTTATATCTTTATACGTATTGCTACGGTTTTAAGTATGTTATCAATCGGAAACTGCGAACGATTTAGATATATAATTTTGTGATGATACTGCTAAAAACATCGTTGCATTTGTCATGGTGAAAGATGCAACACGAAATACCATTTATAGCAGTTCTATTGGGGCCATTGAAGCAACTCCATAATTTACGATATCCATACCTTGAACTGCATGTGAGGATTCCTCTTTTATCAAGTTGAGCATCACAGATCCCGAAGCTTCGGAATTAACAGAGTTCTCCTGACAGCTGGAATCTCCACCATCCACTGACGAAGTGCACTCATTGTTTTTCGTGGGCGATTGCGTTGTCGTACTTTCGGCAAAAATTCCATGCTCGCTGATCGTCAGCAAAGCGTAAAAGATCAAAGAGTAGAACGCGACACTTTTCGCGCTCATGATTCCCTTTTAACGGGACGAAACTTGAAAAACTACAAACAAAAAACGAATAAAATTTTGGGTAAACAATAAGAACGATAATAAAAAGACGCAGGATGGCAGCGTTTCAACGAACGATCGAAGGAATACTGAAACTCGAATAGTCAGGTATTCACTATATACGCAGAAACGATTTGAGAAAAATAGTAATTATGAGGAGAAAATGAACGCCGAACAAACGCGACCAATCAACGAAGCTCACGAATTCAAACGAATTTTTCGTCGTCACAAGTGAATGCCCTCGCCTTTTTTTTTATCACGCACCAAAGTTGCTTTTTTTCGTTGCGTCCGATATCACGTCTCACGTTCCGGCGTTATTTTCTCTTCCGTCTCGTCACGCTCGTTCGGTCTCTAATCTTCACGGTTTTTATCGAGAACGGAGCCTTCAGGAATGATCCGACAAACCCCTCTTCCAAGCCTTTAAAAGCTGCCGCGATATTCACCACTGCGAGAGAAAAATTGTAATCGTCAGTAATGCCGCAAACAAAAATATTTAATGTTTTTAAAGACGTTGTTTTTGCCGTTTGAGTTACATGCGTCGTGCAGGTGTGATCACACAGCTTGAGTATATTTGGTTGAGATCGCTGTTGCAAAAAGAATGTGAACACGTTATTTCCTCCGAATTCATTTTCAATCTAACGTCCATGGAAGGATGTCCGATTTGGTTGTTGTTTTTTTAAGTATCGGTTTTTCGTCACTCTGTAAAAGTTTTTCCGCCATGTTGAAAAAGTCGATTACCCTTTTCAAAAATGTATTCATTTTTTTCGTCGAGTTGGAAAAGTGGATTCCCTTTTTTTCACCAGTTAGGAAAAGTCGATTAGTTTTTCTCCGCCACTTTCGACAAATTGATCCTGTTTTTGCCACGAAAAATAAAAATCAAAGTCAACTTTGGTACATTTTCCAGTTTATTTCCCTGTAAAATAAGGAACTAATTGAGTTAGAGTACATAAAGCTCGAGATAATGCCTGACAAACAGGATTGAGATTTAATATGATTACTGGGGCAGTAGTGAGCGTCCTGTTTGGCTTCTCTACTCGTTTCTCACGAGAAAGCCACAGTCTTCGAAACTGTCGTCCCTCGTAGCCATCGATGATTTACCAGTTTGATATATAACGTTCGCTACGACGAGTGGAAGCGTGCTTATCATTGACGAAAATACAATCATTTATATTCCAACGAAATGGGCAAGGACGATCCAGAAACAGCAGCCTTGAAGAAGGAGCTTCAAGATTTGATCACCAAATGCCAGGTTTGCCTATAACATCTATCCATGGTACAAAATGTATGGAGCTCACCGCGAGGATCTCTTTGAAAACGTCAATATCTTAAAGTTAAGAAATTGATTAAAGTCATTCAAGTTTTCACAAAGAGATTTTCGCCGTTCTGAAAGAAGGTTTACGTCTGTTTACGGAATCCATGCTTTAAGAGGGTAAAATAGGAGCTGTACTTTTTCATTAAATCCATTTGATTAAATTTCATCGTTTAAGTAAAATCCATAAAACTTCGGATTAAGCCTATTAATAGAAAATTACAAATTTCGTGTTTCCGCGCTTTTTAAAAAACAATGCTTAAGGGGGTAAAATCATGAGTGGAATTTTGTTTGAAGATGTTTCGTCGTTAAAAATTGCTACACGATCGATTGGCTATAAATTAAAAACGACGTATTGCAGCGTTTAAAAAAATCATCTCTTAAGGATTTCGGACGTATTTTAGAAATAAGTTCAAGATATTGTATATTTAGATATTCATTTAGTCTATAGTTTTATTCACCAGGCGAAATTTGTTCCTTAAAATTAGTTAGCCTTGCGAATAAAGTTATTAATTACATTGTTCAACTATACGGGTTGGAAGCAATTCATATTCAAGTGAACGAATCATGCACGTACCAAGGAACGTTCGGAATTATAATATTTTAAAGATATGAACAGTAAAAAGAAATATTAACAATTATAATGAATTGATGAGCATTAAAAATGATTAATGATGCGTAATGGTATTATTATTACAAATTGTTAATAATAAGTAATCGTATTTATAACATGAAAATGAATAATAATATTGTTAACTATAATGAACAATTACGAACTCAAATATAATTGCAACGAAATTTTATTTGTAGGAGGATCAAAAGAAGCAGCAAGATGCAAAAATCGAGGATGTTTGCGGAAGCGTCGGAGCAGCACCAAAAGTAAAATTAACAACGAAGAAATTATTGAAGGGTCACATTAATAAAGTTAATTCTGTGCACTACAGTGGAGACAGCAGGTTAGCCAAAATCCCCTTCATTCGTACATTTTGGACACTCATTCAGGATAAAATCTTTCTTTGATTTTCTTTTTCCAGTATTTTCCGCAAAAATATTTAATATCAAAGTAAAAAAATATTTAATATCAAAGTGTCAAAAGAAAAGAAACTGCAAATGCGGTGAATGCTAAAAAATAAATAAAACGTTTTATCGAGACGTTTTGCAAGTGCGTAAAATATTATCGCATTCGGTACTGAGACTTGAATTTTCGATGTCGAGACAACATATTTGCTAAATTTAAATGCGGAAAAAACGGGTGGCCAAAAGGTTTATTTAAAATTAAATTAAAAATTAAAAAAAGGTGATAATAAAAATACGAATTTTTGGGCTTATCGCGAAACGTCTCGCTTATCTTTTATCGGATGAAAGCATGAATGATATCCGGAAAAAGTGTCAATCAATCTCAATGTCGTTGCGTAAACGACAATATTAATTCCAGTATTCAAAGTAAACAATACCCCACCGCTGCTTCGCGTACGAACGAGTATTCGAAACTACTAAAAATTTACGTTAAAAAATAAAGAAAAACATACCAACGTTAATAGCCGAGGGGCTCAAAAATCAAATAAAACATAAAAATGAGATTATGCCGTTGAAATGAATTACCGCGTTATCGGAAAAAAATCAAGATATATATTTCTTTCAACGATAAATAAAGTGAAAAATATTGCGAATTAAATTCGCACCTTTGGAACGATGCGAAATTTTCTATCACTATCATATTTTCCATAATTATGCAAACTTCAACCTAATAGAAATTTCGCATTTGGCGATCTGAATATTTTGAGAAACAACAAATCGTTTATCGTGACGCAAATACGAGTCTCAACATTTCTTCTCTAAACAAAAAATTGGGGGCATCGAAAAAACTTCGTTTTGTAATTTAAATTGTAATTTTTATGCGAACTTCAGATTCATCACCTTTTCAAATTACAAACGCGATTAAAATGACTCACGTTTAACTAATAATTAAAATCATCGTCGAAAAACTGCAATCAGCAATGCAACATGTTTCGATTTAAATAAATACATTTCGATTGTATTAAATAATCGATTATTCGAATTAGAATCACTAAAAAAAAGTATGAACATTTACGCGTAATTTTGCGAATTCAGTAAATCAATTTCAATCGACTGAAGTCACTGATAATTTAAGTCAGTATCAATAATTGATTCAAACGAATTTATTTCAAAAATATTATTACGAATTAAAGAATTAATTTGCAACTTGCAATTTCGCATCGTCTGCAGAGTATAATTATTATTGAAAAATAATTATACTTGTAAAATTATTATTGTAAATATAATTTACAATAATATTGTAAAGTATAATTATTATTGCAAAATGGACAATACCAAGCACAGCTTAGCTCGTCCTTCGATTGAATGATCATCGTAATCGCCATTTTTTTCTATGTGGACGCCCAGACATTGCGTGACGGGTTCCCTCGATGGTAAATTGATAATTTGGGACTCGTGGACCGGTAACAAGGTGCAGGTGATTCCGCTGCGTTCAGCTTGGGTAATGTCGGTTGCGTTCGCGCCCTCCGGTAATTTCGTAGCTTGCGGTGGTATGGACAACATGTGCACCGTTTACGACGTCAACAATCGCGACTCGACCGGATCTGCGAAAATAGTACGAGAATTGTTGGGATACGAGGGCTTTCTCTCCTCGTGCAGATTCTTTGACGACAAGAAAATCATCACGGGCTCGGGCGACATGAAAATGTACGGTAATTCTTAGACTTATTTGAATCGAAGTGGATTTTATGGCAATTTGACTCTGATAGGAGGTGATAGTACCGATAACGGACGCATTATGGATGATGGGGCTGAAACAAAAACTGAAAGAGCGAGAATGTCTGAGAATGAATAAGAAACTGAAAAGACGCAAATGATAAATATGAGAGACGTACAAGTCAAATAAATGAAACTGCTAAAATCTAAATTCCAAAAAGTATTAGAAATTACAATGAACAATTAACGTCCCAAGAAATATAGAAAATCGTGTCAAATCGATTTCATCAAGTGACATGGTGACCAATGAAAATAATAATTCCTGTTTATCGTGGTAGCAGTATTTACTTTTCGATAAAAATAACTTTACGCTCCGTGCCACGAATACTATTTTTGCCTTGACGTTTGGTTTTACCGAAAATCCATATAATTTGCGGATGAAGCAAGACGTTGATTCAAGAGTCGAATACATACCCTGATTGCGGCAATTTCTCAATTCGATATGACACAGGACCAAGACTATCCATTTTTTTACAGATGCATGTGGGATCTCGAGGCTGGTAAGAAAACAACCGATTTTGCGGCTCACGCTGGTGACGTCGTCAGTATCAGTCTTTCCCCTGACATGAACACGTACTTGACTGGATCAGTCGATCGTACGTGCAAGCTGTGGGACGTGAGGGAGGAAAAAGCCAAGCAAACGTTTTTCGGTCACGAGGCTGACGTTAATTCGGTTTGCGTGAGTGCATCAACTTTTCCGACTTATATATCTATCTGAAAGGCAGAGAAATGAAAAGCTTATCAAAAGTTAATCAGCTCAAGGGACAGAAATTAAAAAATTTAATAGAAAACCGTATACAGTAATAATTTTTTCAAAAGTGTGTAAATATATGTATATATATATATATAAATTACTCATATGATTGATAACTCTTACCAATCGAATGCGCACCTTTAAACGTCAACAGTACCATCCCTCCAGTAATTCGTTCGTGACAGCATCCGAGGACAAAACCGCCCGACTCTGGGATCTTAGATCGGATCAGCAATTGGCCACGTTCAAGCCACCAAATTCTAATCCTGGCTTCACCTCGTGCGGTCTTTCGCTCAGTGGAAGATTCATATTTTGCGGCAGCGACGACAATTTCCTTCATGTATGGGACACCCTCAAAGTACAGTACAACGGTAAGTAAACGATCACCATGGTGATTCTGCATAAACCTTTATTTTCGAAAACTTGACGAAAACGAATCACTTAATAATCCATTTTTCTCGACAAACCGTACAATAATCGATTCAAAAACGAAAGAAAAAGAAAGATAAAACATAAAATGTCATTGTATCGTTTTCGAGAATATTTCGTAGCCGATGAAAATTACTCGCAGTTTCTTTCGAATTATTTTCCTGAAATAAAACGAAACCAAACGTGGACTGATTTTCATCAGTAAAGTGTGATCGTTAAAATGATGATAATCGAATCAACGGACGCTGATAATTTCCAGGCTCACTCTCGGGACACGAAAACCGTGTGACGTCACTGAGCGTTTCGCCCAATGGGATGGCAGTGGCCAGTTGCTCTTGGGACCAATACGTTAGAATTTGGGTCTAATCACGAAAAGTCGATTCTTATTCGTCCTCTTCTGCTTTCGGATTGCGTGAGGAAGCTCGTTCGCAATCGCCGTGGTCGACGAGTTCCCCGTCCCTTTTTCCTCATCGCGAGCTCTTCATCCTTTACTCACAATTATCGAAAATCCCCATACAGAGTCGATCGTTCTTACGAATCTGAAAATTTCACGATATCCAAACATTAAACATTGAAAAGAAATAAATATAACTGAACAACAAGTTGTATCAGAGAACAATCGATTGTAAAACTGACAGTCTCGAATAAAAATTGAGAAAATATTCATTGTGAGGTGTGTTACCTCGAGGGTGCTTTTGCAAAGAAAAATGCGTAAATTTGCGATTGATGAACTTTTCGTTCGATTTATTCCTTAATTTCTAGTGTACCATCGGCGTTAATCCTTTTTTTTTACTTTTAGTCGAGAGCTCGTGTGTGAATAGTAAACTAATCGAACCGCATCTATGCGAAAGGAGGGAGATCGTCGGCGGTTCCACAGTTGTATTCGACTCTCGTACAATATTAATACCTCGCCATAATCTAGTGTGTAAATGATAACGATTCCGTACTTCTAACGACGATCATAAAAGATAGTAACAATAACAATAATAATAATAATATAACCTTGGGACTGCGAAAAATAATACGAACGGCAAAATATCGGCGTTCCACGTGCCAGCCTTATCGACCTTCTTCGGATATACATTTATTCGGCCATTTGGTTTTCCTTTTCTCTTTTACTTACAAAATTCAATATTCCTAATTTGCAATCCTTATGTTACAGTCGCTCGACTCGAGAAGGGTTTTTTTTGGTCGCGAAAGAAAGAAGAGAAGAAAAATATACGAATAACAGACGTTCCTTCGATCGGCGATAAAGTGCCAAAAATTGTGCAAGACTGCTTTGAGATTCTAGGCGCACCGTGAAGAGTGCGATGTATTGTTTTCTTTTTCTTCAAATTTTAAGTGCCAGAGAACTACGCTCGAGATTTGCCTCGACATTGAGTTATACTAAAATTGCTCGACCCGACGTGATCTCTAGTGCTTATCTCCCCTATTTTTCTTCGTTCACGCAGCTACGCGCAATTTCGTCTTCAATGAAAAGTGAATCAGCGAGGAGTCGCGAATTCTCGAAGCTCTATTTACACACCATTTTACCGACCTAACCAGCGAATCAAAGGAAATCCGGAATTACTTACTGAAAGCGAATCGCGATATTATTACGGAGCTATTCATACATCTCATGCTCATCGACCTTCGATTCATCAAATTACACGAAAAATTCCTTCCAAAATAGTGTATTTTTTGTTCTTTTTTTTTCTTTTAAATGTTTCTTTTTTTTCTTCAATGCACTTTCGTTACCCTCTCGGCGACGGTCGAAACGGTTATCGGCTATGTACGCGTGCAAAAAACGGAAATCCTTATCAACGGGCTGTAATTTTCCGTTTTCGAAAAGAAAAAAAAATCGAATCGCAGCTCTAGCAATGACAATTTCCAGTAGTCTTGTCGATATCCTCACTCGATATTGCGAAAATACAATTTTTTGCAATCGCGATTCTCACCTCGCCCAAAATATTGGCCCGGAACGATTTTTGTCGTCCGTCCATGAAAAAAGAACGAAATCGTCCTGTCTTTCTCCTTCGCGATGCAGCATTCTCGTCGAATTTGCCAAGTATTACGGTAAGTGTTTCGACGATAACGTTACGCTTTATGACTAGAAATAATCGTATTTACAATAACGGAATGGAACGAATCCGGGTTTTCGTTCTTTTTCGCGATAAATAAATTAGCATACGGGCATCCACAGTTCCCTGCGACAAGAATACAACGAAGTTTAAAAACGAAGGAACAAAAACGCCAGAATATGAAATTGTACGTTGTATCATGCCTACACGAGGTACGTAAATTTAGCTCTGGACAGATATACATGTATAACGCCATGCCACGCTCTTATCGTAAGAACTGATACATACACGCTGCAATAAAAGTATCACAGAAAATGCGTATAAAGAGTATTATAATCCGTACGTTGATTACGTTCCAATATTTTTCTTTTCCCTCCTGAAGAACGTGCATGCACGTGCATACGTACACGTACGCATGCATACAAAATATTAGAAATACCGTATCTATTCTTACCATCTCTTTTTCCCTTTCTCTCTCTCTCTCTCTCTCGCCCTTGCATACAAACAAACAAACACACACACACACACACGCGCGCTCTTTTTCTCTGTCTCTCATTGGCGAAACGTAAAGGACGAAATTGCGTTACTCAGCCCAAACGCAACAATCAGTTCATTTGTCTTCTTGATATTCTCGAAAAGGAACAAACTCAACGATCGTCAAAAGTTGGCGAATTATTGACGTTCTCGCTCCCTCTCTCTCTCTTTTCATTTTTCGTGCAGTACATTATGCCTGTGAGTGTTTCGTAAGCTCTTATGGCGACTTTAAGATCATTTAAACTACAGTGACGGATAAGGTAAGCGAAATTTCATTGATTTTGATCTAAGCTAAGATCGTTAATTTACGTGTGCAATGTACAAGTCGAATACAGTTCTCACGTGACTATGATGTTCGAGACTACACGCACGAATGCTTTGTTATTTTCTTAATGGGAAGTTAAAGTTTGGACAGCTGGGACGCAACGAATTGTTTTCTTTAAATTCCACTTTATCATTGTTATCCCAAACCATACGTTGCAAACTGGTTGTCGATGGCTGAATAAGTATTATTTTAAATGATCGCAATATTTTGGGTGCTCGAATCCGATAAGTTTTAGGAATCGAGAGAATCGTCATCGTTGCATCCCGTCGATGTTCAAAAATTATCATCTTTTGTGTTTTTTCTTTGTTCAAGATTTCAGGCAATTGTTATTTTTCTTTAGCTGAGTTTCAGGCGTTTGCGAGAGAGCGGTGGACGCCAGTTTGCTTGGTGGAAGAAAATGATGATTGATATTTAAGTCGAATACTTAAAAATCGTCGAGATGAATGAGAAGAGCGACGATGACAGTCGCGCCGGCTTCTTTAGTTGACCATTCGGTCGATTCCAATTGCGAGTCCGTCGTGTCCTTACCGGGACCTATTGTGTACGAGCCGGGCTTCACCAACAATTGAAACGCCGTCGACGCATTGAGCTTCCGATTGGACTGCGTGTCGATGTATCTGCGTTCGCATACACACGTCATTGTTACGGAGTGGAAAATGCTTTTGGAAGGTGAAAGCACATTTCGTTTTTTTTTTTAATACGACTCCGAACGACCCTGGCGAACTTACGGGTATTTCCTGGTACTTTCGAGGGAAGCCGCATACTTGATATTCGGTGAGAAGACGAGCTGAGGATTTTCATCTTCGATATTGATGATCGTCGTCAAATTGCTCGTGTCCAGCTGTTCCTTCGTTAAGAGCTCGCCTCGGTCGAGAATCCATCTAAAAAGTTTGCAAAGAAGAAGGGCGATAACCGTGAGTAAAAATAGGAATATTGAAGTACTTTCATCGATAAACTACAAGAGGGAATTCAATCGTATGAAGTCTTATAAATTCGTTACGCGATTGTGCGCCACTTCATAGAATTTTATTCAATTGTTTCTTACGATTGTGTATACTCAAAAAAAAAGTTTGTTTTCTTTGCATTTTAAATTAAATCAGCTTTGAATTGTCAACGTACAGGTAACAATAGCTGAAAATAGCTTTTTACCTGATGGAATCAAGCCGAGTACCATAAAACGCAACGTGCCACTTGTCGGTCGTACTTCGAGGATATTGATTAGCGTTGATGCTTAGCTTGAGTGGGAATCTCGTCCAGCCGATTGGCACAGCGAATTCAGCTGGTGGATCGCCTTTCTTGCACGTTGCATTGTCAGCCTCGAGTTTGTAGCACGAGTTGCAGTAACAGATAACCTCGTCAAACGAGAAGAACTCATCGGGTAGTACGAGCGATTTTTTCAATCTGATGCAAGCCTTGAGATATTCGCATTTCTTCGACGGCAGTGCTGTTGGACAATTACCGATCGGTGTGGACGGCAACGACGTTATCCTCAAAGATCCAGCCGACGATGAGTTATTCTGGAGACTCGGACTCGGTAAATTTTGATTAGGCGTCAACGCGATTATATCGTTACAATTGTTAACGATTGGACACTGCCGATTAGTCGGGGTGGTTTGCGTTTCGAGTGAGCTCGACGATACGTTATTGGGCAAACTGGATGTCATGTTGTTCGTACTATTGTGCGAGGATTCATCTTGCGACGCGTTCAGCATATTCGTCGACAAATTGTTCGGATTCGAGTTTGAGGCGGTCATGTTGTTTAATTGGCTGTTGGAAGCGATGCTCTCGTTGATCGCGTTATTAGCGTTCATCGAATTAATCGCGGTGTTCAGATTGGTCATATTGCTGGACGTTGCGACCGAGCCGTTTCTAATATTAATATTCGTTGCGTTATTTATCTCGACATTGGTGCACTCGTTTCGACGTATTTCATCGTGTCCTATCTCGTTATTGGGTATCGTATTGCTGTCGTTCGTCGCGACTATACTACCAACCGAGTGTTGCTGATTTCTCAGTTTGGATGATGTCATGAGATCGACCCGCGTTGGATCCTTGCTAAGTTCCGTGCCGTTTTCCGAATTGTTAATGTCCGATTGTACGCTGCTGGACAGCGATTTGACGCTATGCGTGTTATTAGGATTGTTGCAACCGTGTGACGTTTGCGGAGTCATCTGCGTTGTTGTTGCCTCTTCGACTGAAACAATCTCACGAGCATCCTCGTTGCTGCGACTCGCCGTGTTCAAGCTCAGAGACGAGGGTATCGTCGGTACGTTCTCTTTCTCGTGACACTCCAAATCGGCTTTTTCACGAGAATTCTCGACGTCCTTGATTTCCACGTCGGTTCGATCTTGCGTACCGGCTATCGCCATGTTTATCGCGTCGTTGCTCGTAAACGTTGCATCCACCGTTGAACCCACTATTGAGATTTGTTCGCACTGCCCGTAAAGATCGATCACTGCGTAAACGTAGGGCGGCATATCCGTCGCTGCCACTCCTTGATCCACACCGTTTATGTACAAGTGCAAACGCGACTCATCGTCGACCACTAAACCGACTGTACTACCGGCTTGTAAGTTCTCCAGGCCCGCGCCGTAACGAGTCTTTATCTGCAAATGAAAATAATTTTTTAGTGAAGAATACGAATATCGTTGTTCTTTAGGCCTTCCTCTTTTCAATAATTGGAATAACGTAAATTTCTTTCGTCCGCGTGATTTATAATGTAAGATGACGTATCATCTTTTGAAAACTTGATTGAATTTGACAGGATTTAACGATAACACTAAGTAAATCACATTTCCATCTTTCAGAGGGTTCACCGTTACCTTAGTGCCATTATGTGACATCCAATCGCTGCATATGATCCACGAGTATTTCTTGAAGCCAAGCGCAGTCAAGGGAAAACTGGCTTTTTCCGGGGATATGCAAGTAACACCGCACAGAACACCGGACACCCAACGATCGGTCACTTTATCAACTCTAACTTGAAATATCTTGCCCTTTATAAGCGGTCGACTCGTCATCAAGACACCTGCCAGAGATACGCGCAACAGTTGGAACGATAGGAAATTTGGCAAAATCTCAAAATTCATAACTCTTCTCGAATAGCGTTGAATTATACCTTGATTGTAACTCGCGACTCTTCGAGCCCTCGTTTTTCTCTCTAGTTCGACGTTCCGTCCGTGATTCTCGTGAAACTCGTAACCCCAGTCTAAATCCCCGGTGGACGAACTTATCGGCTGTGTCGGTGTGACGGCCATTTCGCTCAAGAGTTTAGCCTCGAAACCATCGATCGAAGTATCGACCGTGGTATCGCTAAAAGAAATGTGAAAAAATGAACGATTATTCAGAAGCTTTGGTATTTGAAGATTTTATAGGAAAATTTTAACATCGTGACGACTTACTTTACGATCGTGGGTGGCATCGGGTCCAACAAGAGCTCGAGAGAGTCTTGTAGTCGAAGACTCGCGTTTGGAGATATCGCCGTGCTCTGTTGTTTGCTACTGGTGATACAAACGGCAATCGTACTACCGAAAAGTTCAACGATTACGTGGACCATTTCCGGCACATTCGTAGCCGCTACGCCCATGTCTTCGCCGTTTATGTAAAACTTCAGATTTCCCTCGGGGGTTCGCTTGAGACCGACTTTGTCGTCCTCCCGGAGCCAGTCCAAATTCGGACAGTAGTTCGGGCAAAGAACCTCGCCTCTGTGCCGCACGTCGTTACCTGTTGAGTTTTATTTGCAAATAAAAATTGACGTTGTAGGTTTTCAGCGGTGTCGGATTAAAAGAGCGTGGAGTCTGTAGCAAATATTCTCGCGAAGCTTTTTGTTTTGTTTTAGAACATAAAATAAAACGCCACTTTTGCAAACTTTTAATTATTCAATGAGGGAGAATTTCAGGATGCTGGTCAAATCAATTGCTTGATAAAAATTAGATTGATTGCTTATTAAAATCAAAGGAAAAATAAACGAGTTGGAACATTTCTAAATTTGGGAAAATTGATAATGATAAACTTTAAATTGTAAGTTTATAAAACTGCAGTTTCTCAGCTTCATGTTTTTCCTTGTAAATTTGCGCGGTCAAATTCGTTTTAAGTAACTCAGAAACCTGCTCCAGCACGTTTCCGTTATGTAAAAGTGTCCGTACGACACGTGTCAATTAAAAATGAAAAATTATCACATGAAAAAAAAATCAGACCAATATCACACATGAGAAATTAGAATGCGATAAAAGTATCGGATGTTCGTTCGGCTATTCACTACTCCTGCTATATGGCTAATCCGACGTCGCAAATACGGGCGATCCGTTAAATCGCGTTCTTTCATACATACGAATTGTACAATCACTGATATCGTCAGTCACCTGTCAAATACCATGCTTCAGGCGGAATAGTCGTCATCCCAGGCACGAGACCCATCGACGTAAACCAATTGCTGGTCTCGTTGCTAAGAACTCCAATTTTGAGGGAACCGCTCCATTCAGGAGCGATTTCCTCGATGGAGACTTCGACCAGTTCGTTGCTCTCGAGCGGCAGTTCGCTCACCAAGATAGTACTGTTGCAAGTCTTGCATCGCGCCGCAATGAATCTGTCGCTATTCAACAGTAGATAAAGGCCGGCAGATTGGTGAAATTTGTGGACGATTTCAGTCTGGGGTTGAGGCTGTAGAACGGATGTGGGCTGTTGGCTCGTGCTGTTTTCCGATGGCACGAATTGCTGCGTCATCGTGTCTCTTCTTTCTGGCAGGACGATTGTAACCTGCAAAAATAAATATTTACGTAATTTTCGATTGTTGAGAGTATGAGATAAGAAATTGTTTTTTAAAAAGACTCTCTACGGTCGGATTTGAATACCTGAGCGCATTGAGCGTACAAATCGATAACCGGATAAACGTGAGGAGGTAATCCAGTACATGCAGCCCCCTGATCAACGCCATCCAAATAATAATGAAGACTGGAATCTGCGCAACGCATCATGCCGATCCGGTTGCCCTCCGTCAACTTGTCCAAATCGCAGGCGTAATGATTGCGGAGAGTAACACCGTCTCTCATCACCGTCGATCCGGAGAGCATCCAGGTGTCGTGATCGATGTCAGTCATCGTTGACGGGAATTCCAGCTCGTCCGGTCTTATGGCGGTTACACCGGCCTCTATAGCACCCGACCAACGGCCTACCATCTTGTCGATCGATACCTCGAACAATTCACCATCCCTCAATGCTCTGTTGGCTATCACGATCGCCTCATTGAATTCCCCGAGAGCGCGGATTCTCGATGCCGTCAAACCGTTGTTCGTTATCCTCGCGTGTTTCCCGTGAACATGATGAAAACGCAGATCACTGTTGACGATTGAAAAGCTTCAATGAGCGAAATCAACCATTTTCTCATAACCGAAATTGCGGAAACGTGATTCCCTTTTTGACAACAGGCTGATATTGGAAATACTCTTTGAGACGGATTTTTCGCTCCCAAAATAAAGAAGATAATTTGGAACTTCTACAAATTAAGAATTCTTTCAAACTCATCAAAATAAATACCATTTTGTCTGTTCTCTCCAAAATGTGATTACCGTTCAGTGAATAATTTCCCTTGACGGTACTCGAAGTTGCTTCAATGAATGTTATTGATTTTCAATGTGTGACCGAGAACAGTACAAACGGTCTTTTGGGGACATCATGAAATTGGTAGGTTTTCCAGCGGTGAAGGAATCCCAAAACGATGATCTCACCTGTACAGCGTGGTGTTGCTGAAACTGGAATTGTTTGTAGTCGGAGTATAAAAATCCGTATTATCGACGATAGAAACTTGAGTCGCTTGACCGTAGAGATCTACGACGCCATAAACTCTTTCGGGGACGCCAACTGCTGCGGCTCCCTGATCGACTCCATTGACGAAGAAGTGGACGGTGGCGTTGTCCTTTCTCATTACACCAACGCGATCACCGACCAACAGTCTGTCGAGATTCTGGCCGTACTGCTCGATGATCGTCGTTCCATTGTGCATCACTCCGTTTCCGGTCATTATCCATGTTCCTGATCTACGATTACATTCGCGACGTTCGAAATAAGAGAAAATGATGCGGCACGCTGTAAGGGTACAGCTGGTATATCCAAGTGCGTTACCTGACGTTGGTCATGGTAAATGGAAATTCCAGCTCGGTTGGGGAATGAGTAGTGACGCCGATCTCAATCGAGCCGGCCCACTTAGTCACGATTTTGTCGAGCCTTACTTCGAACAGCTCGTTTGGTCGCAGAGGCCTCATTGTCAATACCACGCCGTTGTTGAAGTCGTCCATAGCGCTGAGACATAAAAATGCAAAAGTGGAATTATCAGTCGGTAAAGATTTTTTAAAACTCTCAAAATGAACGAATTTTCAGTGATCTTTCATTGGACAGGAATTGTCCGTGGGACACGTACTTAGGCCGATGGGCAGTTCGTCCATTGTTGATAACATCGGCATGTGTGCCGCAACATGGATGGAAAGTCAGTCGGTCGAGTGGCTCTTCGTCGCCGACTTCTGCTGAAATCAAATAGAAAAAAAATGAGGTGCATCAAAGAATCGATAAGACACAGAAATATGGAAAATTGAAAATAATAGGAAATCGTACCATCGAGGCCTTGCAGATGCAGCGTGTTTCGTCGCGTTACGAGATTTTGCTCCTCCCGCTCGTCACGATCGACTATCGTAACTTTGACGGTCATACCGTAAAGCTCGACGACACCGTAAACTCCACTCGGCACTTTCGCTGCTACTCCCTGATCCAAACCGTTTATCAAGTAATGAAGATTCCCGTTGCTTCTTCGTATCATTCCTACTCTGTCCCCTTCCTGCGATTAACGATCCTCGTTAGCACAAAAGTACGAGCGAATGCGGAGAAAGACTAAATAACGTAGAGATAAGAGAAACCCTGATTTGATAATTCATAACGAAAACGGAAAAGATGAGAAAAACATGCATAAACTTACTCTAAGTTCGTCAAGGTTTATTTCACCGTATTCTCTTCGGATACCTTTCCCGTTCATGAGTATCCCACATCCGGACATCATCGTCGTTCCAGATCGCATATTCGTCATTGTCGCTGGAAATTCGAGGGCCGTTGGACTATGACTCGTAACACCAACTTCTATACTCCCGGACCATTTATCAACGAGCCTGTCTATCCGAATCTAAAATAAGAAATTTCCATCCATATCGGAAATAATTCGCTGACAAGTCCAGAATAAAGATGAGAAATTAATTATTGCAATGGAATCACCGGGATTTCTAAAAATTTTACATCATGCAGTGGAAAACTTCGTGTAGGAAATTTAAGGTAGTTTCACATATTTGAAGGCAATGAAAACGATGAACTAAGGAGGAGGATCCATGAAAATCTCTGAGTAGGAACGTAATTACAATAACAAATAATATACTTCTAAGCCGTTCTTAGCTGGAAAAAATCGTCGACTTACCTCAAACAATTCGTTCTCTCGCAACGGTCTGTGGGTCATAACGACACCGTTATTGAACTCGTCGAGGGGTCTCCTTCTCTCGGCGGTTCTCGCGTTGTTTGATAGCTTTATGAGGGAACCAACCCTCTCGTGGAATCTTAAGCGGTCCTCGCGTATAGCGGCGATACTTGGATTTTTCGGTAGATTGACATTCATGTTAACGTTGAGATTGACATTGAGATTCGCCACTAAGTTGGTCGAAGATGAATTCGAAGGCTCGCCCATCGAGAAAGCGTTGTTCGCAGACTCGGACTCGTCCGTCGGCTCGTTTGTCATCATCGTCCGTCTTGGTCGCGTTATAGTCACTTGTATGACGTTTCCGTGCATATCAACGACCGCGAACACACGGGACGGTATATTCGTCGCTGCTACGCCCAGAGATTCTCCGTTGATAAAAAATACTAATTCGCTCTGTAAAGAAGATGTAAACTCTTACCGAAACCCAAACAAGCTCAAATATATAAATTGAAGTCTGTTTTCGTTTATTTGAGCTTGTTTTAGTCTGAAGCGGGTGGTATTACGATGAGCAATAAAACTATAACGGCCTCATATGGAAAGGAGCTATGATCGATGCGATCTTTACAGGACATATTTCAAATATTAAGTATAAATTGTTTTTTACTGACGTGGAACTTCATCACTGATTTGTAATAACTGAACCACTGAAAGTGGTAAGTGAGAATTCAAATACTATAAGTTTTATAATAAATAGTGAAATTTATATTAATAACAATCATAAAAGTCCAATGATACATACTGTAAAGCTCAAAGTCGAATTGATGATGAAATTAAATGACATATCGACTCTATAATTGAAATAATAATATCGAATATATCATAGCCGACGTATATCGTATTATCGTTATGATTATTGAATTAAAAAATCATAAACACTGCCACCTTCATCTCCTTTTTCTCGTTGAATATCAATCATTCAGCCATTAAACCAAAACTACGAAAGTGAAGTTAGGTACTTTTTATTTCAGAATAAAATTATTAAGATTTACGGAAGAAAAGTTTTACTTGCTCTATAAGTTTATAAAAACAATGTTAAACTTCACGTCCTTGGACTGCAAAGAAGTTTAATTTTTTCTAATTTAAACGTTCTTGTGTGCCATTTAATCTGGGAATAGCAACCGTTTCTATGTATTTTTATTATGAATTAACAATGTCACTTTATGAAAAAAATGTTTTGTTCAAGGAGAGAAATCAACAAGTGATGGATGAAACAAAATATTGTTACGTTCCAACAATACAAACTTTGCTACTAACTCGTAAAACTGCATTTCATTTACTCACATTGGACGTTCTCATAACGCCAAGAGTATTTCCCTCTTTGAGGGTTGCTGAACGAGCTCCATAGCTCGGATCCGTTATTAAATCCAAACCACGGATGACTCCTGACCTGGTCATCATCCATAAATCTGGATGTAAGTTGATTGCCCATGGCAGCAGCTTCACTGACTCCGGATCAATAGTCGTTATTCCAATTTCTATACGACCGCTGCCTGAAGTGATCTATCAAACATGTGCAAGGAAAATAATCAAACGTGTAGAATTTATGGAAACAGTTTCAAAGATTAAAAGTATCGGAAAGAAGTGAACCAAAAGGAAATATATCACTTTGATCTTATTATTAGCCAATAAGTAATGAAACAATGAACAGCACTGGAAGCAATTATGAAAACCCTACCATCCAGACAGTCCGATCGTAACACCGAACGCAAGTGTTTCAGAACAAGATCTATCATTGACATCACTGACAGCCAGAGATGTTCACCGACATCAAGATACATCAAGGTCTGCGGCATCTAAGCTATCAACTATGAAAATCTCTTATGGAATACCCATATTGCAAAAATGCAGTTTTACAAAAATTGAATTTTGTTATTTGGCTTCGAATGTTGAATTGGTTTTGTCGGCGTTATTGCAAAATGATTTTCTTCAGGGTTACCTTGTCGATGCGGATCTCGAATATTTCATCGTCCTCCAGTGGTTCAGCGCCGAAGACACGTCCGTATTCGAAATCGTCACTCGAGAAGTTTCTTTGAGCCGTGCAATTGTTGTTCGTCAGGCTAATACGGCCTCCGCATCTTTGATAAAACATCGCGAATGCAGTACTCTCAAGTCCGCGTCGCGTTGTTTTCGTTCTTGGTAATTTCTTGATGTTGTTTTCACCCCTCACCCCGACATATACCCGTTTCCGTAAAAACACACTTCACGAGTGGCGAGTGTGTGGGTGTCACCGCGTACCGGAGCATCGTCTGCACGAAACAGCTGAACGGCTTATTGATGTTGCGCCGCGAGCGTGCGAGCGAGAGAGAGAAAGAGAGAGAGGGCGAAATGGCGCTTTACCGTGTGATACTATGCCCTTCTTAAAATGGCGTCCGTTGAATTTATCTTGCGCGCTAGTTTGACGGAAGATAAAGGGAATATGGCTGACTGGTTTCACGTGTGGTAAATACGACGTGACTGCCAATTCGTCGCGCGATCGTCGACATGTCCGATCACTTTTATTCTCGACGCATCGATAAGGTTGAACCGCTTTGCCGCAAAAATCAGCTGACTCCGAGCCCTTCTATGCGTACCATCGAAAGTTAATCATCACGTATGACCTTCGTAGACTTTATTTGGCATGTGACCAAATACCACCACGTACCATTCGTATAGTATTCTGATGGAGTACGCCCAACCGTGTATTCAGCCGTTTATGCGTACGGTACTGATACAAAAAACAGCATCGCGACGTCAATATAGGCATAAAAACAAAGATTTCGACACCGCTGCCACTGAAGAACCCGCAGCGACGCTTTATATGGCATCTGAGCTTTGATTGTGAATATTTTAACTGTGAATAGACGATACGTAAAAACACCGCTGAGAATCACAAATCCGATGAAATTTTTTCTTATCAAATTTATTTTTTCTTATCAAATTTATTTTCATTTTACGATCCCTCTATCTAATCCTGAAATTCCATAATTTCAGCTTGCAGGTAAAGAAGCCTATCGATTTGTGCAACAAGCAAAATATAATACTCTTGCCAAATGCAAAGCCCTCTTATTTCTTACCTGAATATGGCTTGATTCATTATTTCAAAACCTGGTTCTGCCAATTTGAATATTAATCCCAACGAAGCGCGACGAACTCATAGTTATATCTTTAGATAATTGACGTTTTCAGCATAACAATTTCGTATGTAGATTTGAGTAATTAAAGTATTGATGTTTGTATCTTTTAATAATGGTTTCATGTTGATCTCCTCATGGGCAATAGCTATTCTTTTCTTTGAAATTAATATTGACCATTCACACAAAGATAGATGAAAAGCTACGGGTCAAAAAACGACTACACCACTGCATTTCCTTTACAGCATCTTATTCGTTCCTGCAGTGGAATCCAATTGATGTCTGAAAAATGGACTAAGATTATTTCTTGTCATCAGCCATACGCCGAGTATAGAAGTTTTCCAGTTTGGCATCCAGCCACTATCTGATGGCTTAATAATCAGCGATTTCATATAGAACTGCCTAATGAAAAAAAGGGGATATTCCGAAAACCAGAAAATGCAGCCGTGATTAGATTGGAATTTTTGGTGGAGAATCGGGTTACAAAGAAACCATCCGCATGAAGTTTGTACAACAGTAGACTCAGCGTTTCTGATTATGAATAAAGCACGATTGCTTCATTTTCTTCATAAAGTTTATGAAATCTCTGAATTTGATGGACATAATGCTCATCTGTTGAGAAAGCTGGAATTATCTTCTTATAGCTGGGAGATTGTTGTTTTCGGCTCATTCAGAATATGAAACGCGTCACAAAGCCAGTCCAGATATTTATTCAACCACAACTACTACACAGACGTATTCCATTACATAGACTTTATCTGTATTAAGATAGACGTTATGGAAGTCCTTTGAATCATTTCATAACAATTTGTATCCTACCTTACAATGGGAACTGGATTTTAAAACCAAATAAAAAAATGTGTAATGAAGAGCCCGTGTATTGAATTCGTTTTTGGAAATGCCACTGTCATTTCTATTGCACTTTGTGGCGAAGTGTCTCCTAGCATTACCCAATATATATATTCAAAATGTGCCTCGAAAGATTTGAATGACAACCTTCTTAGACAATAATCGTTAAGAGTTTTGTCATTAAAAGCAGCAAGGCTGAGCTACTCAAGGGCTCATCTGACATGGATCATGGTGATATAAAATTCCAGAGCAGTTGAGAAATGATTAGCTATACCGATATCCATTGAATCAGCACGCTTGGTCATATGATTTTGTCAAGTTTTACTCCCAGCAGTACATTTGCTGGTGCAGGCCTTATAGCATCGCAAATAAAGTAAATGTACAACTAACTGTGGAAAAAGAAACCCTAAAAATGAAAGTAGTACCAGCAACTTTCCATTGCACATTGCTAGTACTAGGAATTAAGCCAATGGTTATATTTTTCATTTCTCACAATCACAGCTTCTTCGCTATAACATCGCAAACCTCGAGCAAAATCAAATAAAGAATTGATGAAGCAATACGTCGTAAAAAAAATCTGGTGACAGCTGGAAAATCGTCATAACCTCACAATTTTCTGAACTCAGTGTTTTTTTATAGACGCTTAAGTTTTTAGGGATATATCGTGCATCAATCTCTGTAAAATCCATAGACATGGAGCTCTTTAGTTTGATTGATATTAAGAATTATTTAGCTTCGAGAAATCTTGGTTCGAACAAATCAGCTATCTCTATTACACTCGTGCGTCACATAGTACAGATTCTATTTCCTTTTAATGTACCAGCCAAGACGCTTTTTCGCAAAAGTAGCTGACTCCGAGCCTTCATCGCGTACACTCGAAAGATAATCATCCAATGACCTCACAAACTTTACCCAAGACATAAATTAGCAAAAATCAAGAATGACGAAGTCACAGAATATCTTATCAGAGGGTTCTGTTTGTCGATACCGATTTCTGTACAAGTATGACTCGCGCTTCCACGCGCGTGCGGGACCTATTTACCTAAACAAAAATGGCGCTCGATTCGCACGGGTTTTAACCAAAGGATGAAGCTAGTCGGAGAAAAAGATTCACTATGTTAGTGAGATAGTAGATTTATAATATGGAACATATTAAATATCGAATATGGTGGGTACGATATTTGATTCTGCAATTTCGCGATTTTCTAAAAGCACGAGAGCGGTCACATAACCTTAACCGACTCATGTCTTTGCATCCAGACTAAGTTCAGTCGTTTTTCTTTTTGTTAATGTGACCCGATCATAATTTTTCCAGCATGGTATCCGATTTTTTTTATCCCAATATGGGAGGGGTGGAGGAGCACATATTCAATCTTTCGCAGTGTTTGCTCGGTCGAGGTCACAAAGTTGTCGTCCTCACTCATTCTTACGGTGACCGAGTGGGCGTGCGTTACATGACGAATGGCCTCAAGGTAGGACTGTGAACATGTCTAGTCGCAAATTCTGTTTTGTTCACAGATAATTTCTGGATCAGCTACACGGATCATAGTTTTGTAAATTCCAGGTGTATTACTTGCCGATTCGAGTCTTCTATAATCAGTGTGTCCTTCCAACGATGGTCTGTTCCATTCCATTGATCAGATACATATTCATACGCGAACAAATAGAGATTATTCACGGGCATTCCGCATTCTCCGCGCTGGCTCACGAGGGAATGCTTGTCGGAAGACTCATGGGTCTGAAGGTAATAAGTAAAATATAAAATTTCAGTACAGAAGCTTTAACAATTCTCTATATTGTTACAAAGAATCGTAGATTCCAGTTGGAGGCTATGTGAAGCCTTCATTTCCAAAATGTCAGAATAAGACTGATTATCTCCATGACTTCTATCCGATAACCACCTTTATTTATAACAAGATCAGATTCACCTAATTTCAATCCTATGGAGTTTGTTCTAACACCAAGCATAATTTTCCACAGACTGTTTTTACAGATCATTCCCTCTTCGGGTTTGCTGATGCATCTGCCGTTCTCACTAACAAATGCCTGGAGATGTCCCTTGCCGATTGCAATCATTGTATCTGTGTCTCTCACACCGGAAAAGAGAATACCGTGTTGCGTGCCAAAGTCTGTAAGGATCGAGTGTCAGTGATCCCTAATGCTGTAGACACAGCATTATTCACACCGGACATCAGCAAGCGAAAGAATAATTGTAGTGAGTCATATGTTCGTAATTGCTTGCAGGGGACAGAGCTGAAGAATTAGTTTTACATTTACTTTAACTTATGTAACTTAAGATGTCTGTCCATATGACAGGAAATTCTGAAGGTTGCTCGAACGTGCTTTCATGATTGTTTTTATGCAAGTTTTTTTTCGGAAGTTTCGCTCTTGTGCGGAGCTCAAATACCAGCCAGAGAGTTACTGTCTCGAAACATGCTACAGGATAATGTTCGCTGGCGGGTTTTGCTCTCATGTGGACTGCACTTTTATGCAACTTCTTGCTCGTTCATTCTCCAACATGTGGTATGTTATGCTTTCTTTTTCCAGTTACAATAGTCGTTGTATCGAGACTCGTGTACCGAAAGGGCGTCGACTTGTTAGCCCATGTGATACTGGAAATATGTTCGAGATACGAGGACGTGCAGTTTTTGATCGGAGGCGACGGTCCCAAGAGATGGTTGATAGAGGAAATACGAGAGCGAAATTTGTTGCAGCACCGCGTGACATTGCTCGGTTCACTGGAACATTCGCAGGTCAAGCACGTTCTGAACAAGGGCCATATTTTCTTGAACACGAGCTTGACCGAAGCTTACTGTATGGCTATAGTGGAAGCTGCATCCTGCGGGTTTGTTAAATCACGTTACCTATAGGGCGCAGTGCGAGATTAGACATATAGCAGTAGTACCAAATGCTATAGCCCCTACATATGGACATCATATAAATCAGAATTGAAAATATTTTGTAAATATTCCATATGCTAACTTTAGCACATTAAAAGGTGGATATTTGCAACTTAGAACTTTTATCGACGCTGGTTTATCATTGATGAGCTGACGGCATTCTCGTTTTCTTTCTACCACTGCAGATTGCAAGTCGTTTCGACGAGAGTTGGTGGAATTCCTGAAGTATTGCCACCGGAGCTTATTTATTTGGTGGAGCCAACAGTGCCGGCGCTCATCAAGGGTCTAGAGCGTGCCATAACGGATTACCAAGCCGGCAATGTGATGTGTCCGTCCGAGGTTCACAACAAGATAGTCTCGTTTTACAATTGGTTCGACGTGACTCGACGAACCGAAATCGTTTACAATTTAGTCCGTAACGAAGAGAAGAAAAATTTGGGCCAACAACTCGCCAGTTACGTAACCAGCGGTGTACTGCCTTATTTACTGGTGGTTTCTCTCTGCTACATAATTCTTCAGATATTGGAGTATTTCGTGCCTCGAAAGGTGAGCTGTTGAATATAATTCGGCCATCTTCTTTTTCCTATTTAGTCCGCGGTAAAAAAATGGAAAAAAACACCAGTCTTTCCTGGTCGGTCTTCGAATGATCCATTTCTTGCATTTCCAGTACATCGATATCGCGAAGGACTACGTTCGCAGTCAAAGCGAGCCAACGTTGCCGGAGCAAAGAAGAAGGCAGAGTTCGCGATCGAGATCGTAACGAAACACGTACGCGTTAGTTATCGCAATCAGCATCCGAGTGCGACTTTCATCATGACGAAACTTTTGCCTGAAACGGGTTAGCGAACAGTTTTCTCTTTTCCTTGAAAAGAAACAAAAACTAGGCCAATTTGTACAAATATTTAAAAAACCGAATAATAATATCTCGGGAGGTTTAAGAACGGTGCAAAGGCTTCATTGGACTATCAAAATTATGTGCTATAAATACGGAAAAAAATAGATTTTGATAAAAAGGAAATCGTGTGTTAGGGTGACATTGAATTGAAGTTTATATCGTTTACAACACAATTAATATTTTTGTGATTCTTATTTTCATTATTCTTCAAAATGACGGACTGCATTTATCGTTAAATGGCTGAGGATCCTAAAGAAACGTTTTTTAATATTTTTTCGTAGCTGAAATCGTACCGAGAATATTCGGGGAAAAACATGATTGTCGTTGAATCCCAACGATGTAAACTTAACTTCCACCGAGTGAAGGGAAGAACGCTTTGAGTATTACAGGAAGGATCGCGGTATTTTGCGGGAGTGTATAGTTAAAAAAGGAAGGGGCTTTAAACGCATTTTGTTTCTGAGATTTCGTTTTCTTTCGGAGGCAGAATTTTCGTCAAGACTATTCCTCGGTCATCAAAAACCCGAATTTGTTTTCCCTCAATCGCAAAGTTCCTCTGTGAAATTGATGTGGGAAAATAACCGTCCACTTTCGACATCACGACAGTGTATGTGTCTCTCAAAATGTTCAACAAGTCTGCTATGCACTAATCCACCACGTTCTTCAATCCAACGCATTCGATTGTTTTACGTACCTTCCGTTTCTTGTTAAACGCTTGTAATTTGCCGCCATACAAATCAATCTAATCTCCATACTGTATGGAATGAGCCCTTTGTTTTTTTTCTCGCTAAATATGACAAATGCGTAAGTATCACGATAATACAACGATCGCTAGCCTTGTACCAAACGCCAAGCATCGTATCGTACAGTACAAAGTAACACGGTAATCACCCAACAGTACAATGTCCTTCTTGTCGATGTATGTTCTGCTCCTTAACATAGAATGACGAAACACAAATAACAAAAATATATATATATATAAAGCAAAGAACGGCAAGCAACGTCCAAGGAATAAATTTTAGTTGCCAAAGCGAAGAGACGAAAAAAGAAAGTAACGAATGGCAAACCTATCGGTAATGCCGGATCGAAAATATAATAATATTTATTTTTTTCGTTCTGTACGTTTAGATACAATAATAATAGTAATAATAATAATAATAATAATAATAATAATACATAATATCAATCGATTTTATCCCGCATCGTTCGACCATCACTGCGTTATCGTTTTTGTTTTTTACATTTACCTATTTATACATAAACCTTTCGAGGGCGGAACGGCCTTTGCCTCCAGGTAACGTAACCGCCTGGAACGCGTCTTGGCGGAAGTGCGATTGTGTTTCTATTTTTTATCCCCCTTAGATCCCCTGTTTACAGCTTCTTAAAAATTCGCGATTTTTCGAAAAGCTCCCAATCGTTCGTTTAAAACGGCTGATATTAAAATTCAGAGAGGGGGTTTGAGAGTAATGGACAAATTAAAAAAAAATCCATCGGAGTATTCCTACTGCCATTTATTTACCTCGACATCGATCTTTGCGTTCCTTTCGAATGAACTGTTACTTATGGTGATCCTACAAATGTCATTTACCTTTTTTTCTCTTTACGCACTATTACCGATCTAGAAGGGTGAAGAGAGATTCGTACGTATTTTTATTTTTTCTCGTTAATTTCATTTACGTTTCTTTGAGCATTAATCCGCCTGCACGTTGACACGCGCGGATCGCAACTTCAAATTCAAATCGAGAATGCTATGTACATGTTTGCTACAGCGGGAAACGTGGTCGGCGCGGGAAAGGAGAGAGTATCTCGGGTTTCGCCCTCGACAGTGAAATCGGTGCAAAAGCTTTTCTCGCAGTGAGGCAATGCGCGACGAATTCACTCTGTTCGGCCAAAGTATATCTCGTCGCTTTTGTAAAACACTTGCTCGGATAAAATTGTTAAATTTTCATAAGATTTTTTATATATACGTGCGCGCGACGAGGACAAAATATAAAAAAGAAGAAAAAAGTAAGGAAAAGTCGAGTCTACGATTACGGGACGAACACTTGTTTAATCAGCTCTGATCCTTCGATCAAAGTCTCCTTTCTGTTCGTTTATATGTTTCAAGGGAACTTCGCGATTGGATTAGTAAGAGCCAGGTTTAAAAAACGATTTACCGTTGAACATTATTACTCTGCGTTTTATATTTGCCAAGAACAACCAATGTTATTTCGTCGATTGCCATTGCGATTAGCGATTCGGGGTAATGCCGCATACGACACGACCCCTCCGTCGTACTGCCTTTTCATTTTCTTTTCCTTTTTTCTTTTCTGCTAATTGTTGATGATGATGTTGTTATTGTTGTTGTTGTTGCTTTTAAACGTTTATCTTGGGTACACGCATCGAAAGTAACAGCATTAAAAAACTCTTCGATACAGAACGTCTTACTCTAGTCATGATAATTTGACATCGATAAGTCAAATGTCCTCGTTCGAACATTATGTACAGTACAAGTTTGGATCACCAAATAGTTGCTTCCATGAAAACGAGAAACACTGTTGTTGTTTTTTTTGTATTTTTTTTTCAATTCATTTTCGTTACCACGTTAACAGAGCCATCTCACTCTCTCACTCTCTCTCGCTCTCTCTCTTTCTCTCTCTCTCTCTCTCTCTCACGCACACTCAGTTATTCCGCCTCTCCCCCCTGCGTTTTTCTATCTCTTAAATTATGCGTGAATCGCCCCGTTATTCATCGCTATCGGAACACGAGACTACGTACTATAATCGGACGTTCTCCATCGTAATTTTCACAGAAAATCTTATTCACGCAAGCGGAGTTATTCCGATAGGTACGTATTGGCCTCGAGAATCACGTGGCAACGAGAGAAAGAGAGAAGTTAAAAAAAAAATAAAGAAAAAGAAAGGAAATAAATAAATAACGAACCGTCATTGAAAAGCCTTTCGAGTCACGCGCGAGAACAATATCTCTTCGAATCGCGGTTAACGGCTCAACGCGAGAGCATCTCAGACGCCCTCGCCGTAATCTCGATCGCCAACGTTTATGCGATCGGTCGCTGCTGTTACGCTAAAACCCAGAATTCTGTTGTCGACCTTGAACATCTTACCCTTCTTAGGTTTTTTGGCTTTGCCCTGAAATGAAGAAAGAACAAAACAGTTGAATAAACCTCGTAAACCGGATCATATTCTCAACACTAAACACGTTGAGAGATAATGATTCTACCAATCTTTACAATGCGTACCTTCACTTCTTGGAATTCGGTTGGAGCGTTTGGATTAATAGCGGGAGCTGGTTTACAGAGATCATCAGCTTCCGCCTGTGGCCGCTGGGCCGACCGCCACTTACTGCGCTTCTCGAGAAATTGCTTCGCGAATTCGGTGCACTGTTTGTTATCTCCGAGATACATTCTAACATACTCTTTGACCTCGTAAGCTGACTCGATATCCCGCAAAAAGCCAACAAACGTTGGAACTGTAAAGAATTAAAAAAAATTTGAATTTCAAAAATGTTAAAAATGTAAGAATTTAAAAAATGATTACGGGATTATTAATGTTATTATTATATATAATAATAAAGTTATAAATATAAAATGAGTACACGCATTATAAAAAATTAAGTAGAAAATAAAATAATATTAGTTCAATTATATAATATAATTGAACTATCAGCCCTTTATTTTCTGTTAAATCATTCAATATTTGTATACGCGTTATATATATTTTTATTAAATAACGATATAATTAAGGATATAGATTTTCGTAAATGATAAAGAATATCCCCATATTTTCTTCAAAAAACTAAAAAATATATACTGTATTCATAAGAAATACCCTGAAGAGCAACGTATAAACTGGGAATAGTAAATTACGTTTACGATAGCGTATTACGTTACTATTTGCAAAAAAAGAGAACACTGGAAAAACGATTAATAATAAGGGCCACGACTATGGGATCGACAATGACTTACTATCCACGGATGTTTGGAGTCCACTCAATGTTCTGGTGCACCATTGAGTAAAGTCATCCGTTTTGGCAGTGTTGCTCTCAAAGAGCTTCTTGACGACTTCCTCGTCTTTCTTTATTTTGCTCTTGTTAACTTTGTTGGTCTGTTGTTGTTGCTGTTGCTGTTGCTGTTGCGTGGTATTAGCGGTGGTTGGTTTAGCAGCGACGGGTGGTTGTTTCGGGGCAGTTTGCTTGGCAACGACCGCCGGTTTTGAGGGCGCTGGTTCATCCCAAAAGCCTCCAGCACCGGCGGAGTTACCGGTCCACGCTTGACTGCCGGAATTCGAGGAGCTCGACCAGTTGAGCGACTGAGACGCTGTACCCCATATACCGGCGTTTTGCAATGCGATCGCGGACTCCTGACTGACCTTTTCCTGGCGTTCTTTTTCCTGTTGCTGCAATCAATTATCGTTTTGATCGATTATACATTTTGTCCAACCGCCGAGAAAAAGATATAAATAAAAGTGAAGAATATCGCAATTACCTTTACTTTCGCTATGTGTTCTTGTTCCTCCTGCTGAATTTGAGCGAAACTCTTGACCTGAGGTTGCTTGTTGGCTGGCGTTGCTTTTTCCGCCCATTTGAATTGCAAACGCTTCGACGAATCGAGAGCGGAAGCCTCTTGCGCCGCCTCCGCCGCCTTGCGCTGTTCCATTTGTTGATTTATCATTTGCTGGAATCGCTGCATCTCCTAAAATTCGTTATTGAATTATTGAATCATTGATTCGTGATGGAATAATTGGGATTCGTGTCTAAGTCGTAACCGGTCGTTTTATATTCTCAGTGTAACAAATTTTGTGTATCAAATTATGGCAGGATAGATTTAGCAGACCCAGAGTCATTGGACGTGAGGGAGGACATAAGAATTTTCGTTAGCACTTCAAACAAAATCAACGGGCATGCGTTATAATTCCGAGAAATGTGTTATGATTAAATATCCTACAAAAAAAGTGTGTCAAACCATTTGATTTTTTGTTTTTTTGATTATTCGAATAGCAGTTTGTAAATAACTCACGGCTTTCTTTTCACGTTCGAGCCTTTGAATTTCGGCGAGAGACGTCTGAGAAGTCGGGGGTGGTGCTTGAGGAGCTTGGGCCCACGGTGCTTTGCTACGTTCCTGAAGTTTCTTCAGTGCTTCGGCCTCCCGTCGTCTCTGCTCGGCCCGACGGGCTTGCTCCTCGGCTGCAGCTTTCTGTCGTGCTTCTTCCTCGTTCCTACGAAGCCACGGTGAAGTTTAGTCAAAGTAAAAGAAAGAAGTTTCACGTTTTAGATTGATAGAGCATGGAAGGTACGGGGTTCTCACTTGAGTCTCTCTTCTTCCTGACGCTTTTGCTCCTCTTCCAACTTCTTTCGCTTCTCTTCCTCTTTTCTCTGTTTCTCTTCCTGCCTCTTCAACTCCTCACGTTTCTTCTTCTCTTCTTCCTGCTTCTTCCGATTATTTTCTTCATCGAGTTTGCGTTTCTCTTCCCGCTTTCGTTCCTCCTCCTTACGTTTCTTCTCTTCCTTTTTCTTAAGCTCTTCCTCTTGCTTACGTTTTTCCTCCTCCTTCCTTCTCTTCTCCTCGTCCTTGCGCTTCTTTTCCTCCTCTTTGCGCTTAGCTTCCTCGATCTGTCGAGCTTGATCCTCTTCCAATTTTCTCTTTGCGTTTTCACCCTCGGCTTGACGTTGGAGCTCCTCTTGCTTGCGCATTTCTTCCTTTTTCCTATCCTCCTGTATCCTAATGTTCTGCTCCTCCTGCGGGCAATTTGTATCATTAGCGCATTACGAAGAGGACGTCAGGATTCCTGGAACAGTGGGGATGCTCACTAATATTTGTTGTTCAGTCTTCATTTCTTTAGTGTGTAAATCCCATAGAGAGTTGGGCATTTGGCCAGGTGGCATTGTTGGTACCGGTCCGACCTGTGAAACAAACGATCGACGAACATTGAAGAGTTACTGGAATACTTCGATTGTACGATCCGTCACATTTTTTCGGCTTGTTGGATCGGCTCGGGTGGAACGCGTCCATTAATCACCTGAGCGAGCCAATTTTGCGTCGCAAATTGAGGGTTCATTTGTGGCGGTGGTTGAGGCCACACCGATTCCATTGGGTGTGCCTGAGGATGCCCGTTGGCGTTGACGTTCAGTTGACGCAGCAACGACTTTATTGGATTGTCATCCTGGGGCGGTTGGGGTACCGGTATCTGAGGATTAAGAGTGGTTTGCGGTGGTGTCGGGAGATTCTGTATGCCGCCCATTTGTTGGATCAGCTGTTGAATGGGATCTACAGGCTCGGGATGAACAGGCGCCGCTGTATGAGGTGGATGATGATTGTCAGCCTGAGATTTGGCCTTTTTAGGACAGAAAAAAGAATGACAATGAAAACGATGATGGCAAACCGATTTATAAAACTTGGATCCGGTTTTTTTACCTGTTGCATCTGATTGAACAACTGCATCACAGGATTGGTGGGCGGTGGAGTGAGTAATGGCGCGAAGGTATGAGCGGCCGACATCGGTATATCACGGACTTCCGAATCCTGCATAACGTACTGCAGTATCAATTGATTCTGCTCGACCGGACTCAAATTCGCCCAATGATCGGATTGCGAGAGTTTCGCTATTGCTGACGCCTTCAACTGCCGCAGTAGTAACTGCTGATTTTGCAATAATCGCATCTGCTGATATTGCAGAAGAAGAAGAGGACTTTCCATTCCGGGCTTGGGTAAGGCACTGCCAGGTATTCCAGCCGGTACGGCGTTCGGTACGACAGGTGGGATGGGTAGTGGTTCCGTCAACTGCAATTTAACGAATTAGTTCAAGCTCCGTTACTTCTCTATGAATTTGTGTACCTGTCGTAGTCGTATATCTCTGCGCATGAGCTTAGAGTATTTCGATCGTATTATGACTATCGTCGTACATCAACGACTTAAAACATGATCAATTTGCTGGAAAAATTTACTAATTGCTCGAGGTTATTCGTTTTAAATCAAAGAAAGAAAAATACGAATTGAATGGCGTTGAAGTTTGCATCGTTGACACGCAACAAAAGTTGTTTCCTTTTTTCTCTAATGTTCAACATTTTCTGCGGTAGATCTGAGCCGCTAGAATCGCCCAAATAATTTTTAACCTCTTTGCTAATTTTCCTCTGATGTGTCTCTTTAATCATCTTTTTTCCAGTATCCGCTTACTTTTAGAGGAGGTATAGGTGGTCCAGGTGCAAAGGGAACGCGACCGCCGCACATTTTCATTAAATCGCCGAGAGTCGCGTATCTCTCGTCGCACGTTCTTCTGACCATGAGACCAGCGGTGAAATAGCCGGCTTTACACCACTCAGCCATTTCATTAGCCAAGAAGGGTCCCTGAACTTCGCCCTGTGGATCCCGATAGAACCATTTCTCTTGTTGAGCATTAGCGGGCATCGGAGGAACATGATTCGTGGATGAATTCGGGACAACGTTGGCGGCTTCCTCCTTGTGGCTTTCCTCATCAGCCATGAGCTTCGCGACGAGCATATCGGCCTCCTCCTTCATTCTGTCGAAATCATCGTCGGGCTTTTGTTGAGGGCTTTCGTTGATCTCGGGTTTGTTGACGATTCGGGATTCCGTTGGTGTTGGTATGGAAGCTTTTTGACTTGCGGCTAGTATCGCGGGATCGTGAGTGTTAATTTCCGGCTTGGCTGGTAATTTTCGTTGTGGCTGCTCGACGAACGATTTAGAACGTTGGGGTCCCTGTGTCGGGTTGACCTCGTTCGCTTTGACGAGGTTGGCCGAGCTTTGAACCTTCCTTGTAGTCATACCGCTTGCTGGTGGCGACGATTTGTTTGTTGGCGGCTGTTGGAGCTGCTGCTGTTGCGTCTGTTGCTGCTGAATAGCCGATCCTTTAGTGGGTGAAATACTTCGTCTCTCCTGCTGCTCGACTGGCGCCTCTTTGTCCTCGAAGGGATGGAGAGACTTTGGTCTCTCGCGATTAGCGGGACTCGCGGTCGTAGTCACGTGACGATTCGAGCTTGAGCTGTTGCTGTAAGACAGAGGTTTGCCGGTGCTCGGTTTGCCGCTATTTCCGGTCGCGTTTCCCTCCGAAACCCGTCTTGTTCGAACCGGTCCCTGACCACCGCGATTCCCAACACCGCCGTCCTCGTCATCATCCGAATACATTCCACCGTGAAACGCTCCCGACGCATCGAAGCTTCCACCGCTTTCGCTCGGATTCTCCGTAGCCCTGGAAGATTCATCGAACCATTAAAACGCACGGATTGGGCGACGATAACTTGTGAAACATTCTTGAATAACGATATGTTTGTTTGGGTTAGCGTAACACGTTAAAGTTACTATAGTTACCATTCAGGTAGATTGTCATGGATGTCGTGATGATTGGGTTCCCAGGTACGAGAAGTGCGGGTTGGATGATGATGGGACGAGTCGTGGGATGATCTGTGACTCCCCCGCGGATCCCAGCGTCCCCCGCTACCTCGAACATCTTCACCCTCGCCTTCTGGTTTCTCCATTCTAGCCCTGTCCGAACCACCTCCATCGCGCCAACTGCCCCTCACTGAAAGCAAGATTTCCGTTTTTCTTTCTTTTTTTCGACAACGATAGTTCCTCATTCGTTGTATTTTTATCGTTCTTCCGCCTGTCTCACCCCATTTTTCCCCGCGATTGTGCGACGCGACGCGCCAGCCCTCGTCATCTTCGCCAGCGATACGTTGTCGTCGCCAATTACCCTCCATGAATGAACCGCCGCTGGTCCCCCTGCTGAGTTCCTTTCTCGGGCTTGTCGAACCATTCCACTCGCCCGGGTCTGAAATCCCGTTTCTCTCTGACCAGCCGCGTTCACTCTGTGATCGATCGAAGGGTCGGCTTCTTGACTGCAAAGAGAACGGAAGGAAATGCGTTATCTTTGTTTTATTGGCCATGTACACAACCCAACAATTACAATTGAGATCCATCTCGTTGATTACACGTTACCTGATAGGATTGTGGCTCTATACGATTCCCATCTCCCGAATCGTCGTAACCGATTCCACGTGGATAGTAGGAATACAGCATACCGCGACTCGTTCTTATGCGCCCTCCGCGATCGACACTCCCCCCTCTCCCGCGTCCCGCACCAGTGAGAGTTGCTATTCCGCCGTTCCACAGCCTCTGGCGATTCAATTCAACAACATTCGTTATACTCTCGTTCCAGGGTATTCACAAAGAGAAATGGCAATCAGCTACTAACATGCGAGAAGTCGCGCAAAAATGGCCAAGGGAAATAAGCTAGTGACCGTCAATCTTTGTTACTAAACTCTCAAAATCATCGTCATTTTTTCAATCGAATGCGCCAACTTCCGTCATTCTTGTGCATCTTCGATATTAACGATCTCGGCAAAGCAAAGGACGATAAAATAGATGCGAGTATCACCTCGAAGTCTGGCACAAGGGCTCCAGAGTGGCGTATTTTTAGATCTAAATGACACACTTCCCAATATAAGACACAACATCCAAGCGTCTAACAGAGAGATGGCACCAATAATATTCATTGTACGATCTCTGAGTGGACGCAACGTTGGCTAGAACTCGAATCTCGGTTGTACGACATGTGAAAATGATTTCAAATATTTTCGTTCGTTTTTGGGATGTTCAAGTAGAATGTCGCGTTTTTTTTTTTGCTTCCAGGGATAACAAGGTTTATCCATTTATTTCGTAATAAATTCATGACTGAAGAAGCATATCGTACACTATTGAGCCCAACGACGGTTTAATTTTAAAATTCTGCAATGATTCGAAGATCCGCAGAATTATCGGTGCAGCTGGAGACAAGAGGTATTTCGAACGATCTTGGGAATTAATGAACTTACGGTTTCGTCCTCTGTCATAGGTATAAGCGCCAATGGAAGCTGAGTCTTCTCAATGAAAATATGGAGGCTGGGCAGATGTTCTGGCGGTTTGCAATTACGATCGAAAAGCGCGAGCATCTCCTCGCGACCGTATCTATGCTCGGCCAGTTGGTAGCGAGGAGTTATTAGATTTGCTGTTCCTCCTCCACCACCAGCGCTGCCGCAACCGTCTCCTGATAGGTTGCGCAACCTGCAAACATTTTACTTTGTTGGGAGTAGCCACCAATTCCTTTAACATATCGCTTTATCTTCAAAGTCCTTCGATATAAAATTTACAATTGATCCAAAATAGAATTACAGATGAACAGAGAAGAATCGCATGCGTTTTAAATTTGCAATGTTGGAATACAACTGAAAATCGGTATTTGCCAATTTTTCCAATTTTCTTTTGCAAATATTGATAACTAAAAGACCTTAATGTTGTTTGCAGCGTTTTTGAAATTTGAAATTCAAATCTTCGAACACAAGTTTGTGAAACACTAATAATGGGAAAAATGAAAATTCGGGAAAACATGACAAATCGAAAAACCATAGGATTATACAATTCGATTTATATGCAAATAATAGTAGAGAAATTATGGATTTACTGTATATTTTGACGTCTGATAATCGAATCCTTGTTCACAAAATCCATATGCTCGGAATTGTTTTCATACTTCCCGTATGACCAATAGTTTGATTCAATTACAAATTGCTGTACATATTCTCGATTTGATTATCTGAGTCCTCAATGAAATTTTCTGATACAAAATTTGTTTGCGTTTAATTCCAAATGGAATGTACTCTATATTTCATTAATGTACCATATATGCATTTTTAGAAAAATCTTGTGATTCCTCTGTATTACTGTTTAGCGACATTCTCATAAAGGAAACTTACTTTTTATATTTATAGTTTTTACTCTACCCCAAGTTGCACTTTCTTCTCGCACTTTAGAATGAAATATCATTGGCTGTTAATTAGCAGGGGTCTAATTCCCTCAGAAGTTTATCTCGGTTTACGTAAATATTGAATTCATTTTATGAATATAATCAAGCAGATTCATGTAGAAAAAACCGACCATAAGAACAAACCATTTCCAGCGAGGTATTTTGTCTTGTACATTTTTAATTTTTGCAGGAACGTATCATATATCCTACTTTTCTGAATTTTGCAATCTGCAAGATGTTCTGTTACAAAAGCAATCAGAAATGATAATACTCCAATCGATCTCTAAGCAGCTACGTTAATCAATTGGATCTCTACTGCATCAGGTAGAGCATTGATATTTCTCTGCAAATTCCCAAAAAATCATGCTCTCTACACTTAAAAAAGATAAATAAACACCATTTTCAGTGCCACTTACCACTCTGGACCGAATTTCATAGAATCCGTCATGATGCACTTTCTGCTAAAAATACAAATGGATATTCAGAAACGGAGACTAAATGTGCGTTGCTAAGGCAGACAATTGATGGAGTAAGAATTTTCATTATTCAAAATCGACTGATCCCCTGTTTGCTCAAATGCCAGAGACGCGATCAATTTGAAAAAGCGATGAGTCCAGTGACTGGGATTCAGCACTTCGCACGATAATTCGTCAACAGGAGCATCGTACAAAGTGCCAAAAATGTCACAACCAGTGACTCGCTCTCCGCAAGCAAACACGTCAGTTGCGTAATTACGGTGGAACGAACTTTTTTAAAATAACAATTGGAAGACAATTTTGAAAAAGTAAAGGGGGCGGGTCGAAAAAGAGTGAGGTTGGTTGATCCACTACGAATTTGATTCGTAAAAATTGAAAGGCGAGAAACGAGAATAAAGGTGACCAGACGGTAGAACGAATTTTTTTTTATCGCCACACGTCCCCGTTTTTCGTCGTCGAGACGAAGAGATTGAAGAAAACCGGCAGACGCTACGAAACGAATTTCATCAACGATCGGTGACGAAACACGACTCGGCCTCGTGGCTCAACATAAAATTCGAAAGATTCCAAATGTGAAGTGTACGTTTTTTTTTTTCGTTCCTCCTCTTTCCTTTTTTCCTCTCACTCACTCGTTCTCTCTCTCTCTCTCTCTCTTTCTCTCGGTCTCTCGCTCGCTCGCTCGTTTTCACAACGAAGGGTAGTTTCCCGATCAAGCCAAGGTGGCAATATTAACCAAACATTTTTTTCCTCGCGATTGTCAGGCGTTGTCACGCGCGCGTTGTGCGAGCCAACGCGAAAAGTGTTTCGCTGGGAAAATTGCCCTCGATGGGAGTTCAATTAGTCGCGATATAAAACAGCCAAAATGCAATAAAATACCTTATTTAACTTCGGAATTTCTGAGCGAACAATACAACACACCAATATGGCCGATGAGTTTTTTTCTAAGATAAAGCGCATGCGAACGCAGGTTGGACGGTCTGGCGCCGAGAAAAGTTACTAGATCGACGAGCGGAAAGAAAAACAGTGGATCATCCACTAGATGGTGCGCACGATCTTAACCTAACTTTTATGCTTGTCCGTGGAGGGAGAAGGTGTGAATGGCGAAGAAAATGGAAAGGCTTTGAATCTGTCACTCTTTATTCTGATCGTCTGATTATCGCACATCTTAGTTATTTTTTCTTCGCGTTTAACGTTCACGGGGAGAGACGGGAGATCAAGAGACCAAGGAGTAAAACTAATATGCTGTACTTTTTGAGATTTAACCCGTTCGAAAAAAGAGATTACAACCTTAGACAAAATAATGAGGTTTTTTGACAACAATGCCATATTCCGCTACAGCCGGTGTGAGGTCCTCCATAGTCAGGGTGTAACGCCGGTCCTTACCCTTTCCTTTTGTGTTTTGATTGGTCCCTCGAGTCTTGCAGTGTTGGAGAGCATCATTCGCTATCTCTGATATAAACTTCTGGGCTGCCAATGACACCAGTCGAACCCTGAAACACATCATTAATGTATTGTTTCCGGACTAATGAGTTTCAGCAATGATGGTTCAATTAAGGTGAGCTTACACTCGCGGATCAGTAGTGTTGAAGCCTGCAGTATGGAGGTAGTGTTCGCTGATGGCGTCTGGTACCTGGAAAAGAGAGCGGTATCGAGTATCTGGGAAAAGCAACTTTGCATGGTGGACTCTCGATGTTTGTCGCAAATTTACGGTTGGCGTGTAGTCCTCGAGTTGGAGTAAAAAGTCCGCTAGCGGTTGACCGGCCGTTTTAACATCGTCCGTGGATGAAAATCCTGGAGGAGTATCGCGACCGAAATTCTCCGCCATTTCTGAAAAAAAAAAACGATATTGCAAATTGCAATATAACCTTAGTTGGGTCAATGTTTTTATCGAGAGTGCGTCGACTGATTTGATTGGAAATTTGCGTTTTCTGTGAAGATTATTATAAGAGTCGACGACTATTTGAGTAGTTAAAATTACTTACTCTCCCAATATCTTAGTGCTTCGATCGTTTAACAATTGTTTAATGTATCCGTGTTGATTGCGAAAATAATCGTCGCTAAAACAGGTATTTCGCGTGACGCAAACAAATTGTATTGACGGCCGGAATGTGACGGGAAGCTCAACACGCGAAATGTAAATACTCGAGCGGAGTGACTAGCCGGGGAGTACGGGGGGCACGACCAGTGCAGCCAGATCGTGTGTAAAACTTACCCCCTCTCTAGGGTCTTACACGCCGATTACACAATCAAAAAAGCGCCTGTCCGTGAGCGAGATCTTCGGTTCTCTCCGAAGATCTCCGAGCGTAAGTTTTATACGTATCTGGCTGCACTGGGCACACTATTCAAGCGAGTGCTAGCTTTCGAAGTGTTCGCCTTATGAACAGTCTACATTATACCGTATGACAATTTAGGAGTATCGCCACCAAATTCTACTTGGTAGTAAAAAAAATCGACAAAGTTTCGACTTTTGAGAAAAAATGTATTATTTTAGTGCATTGATCTTTTTATGATTTTTTTTAAACATAGTGCCATTCGGTTCTTCAAAAATCTATTAGAAAAAAATAGGCGATATGTAACAATTACAGTTACAAGGCGGGGAAAGGTTTTTATCTTAAGGACATGTTTAAACGTTCGGTCGGTAAAAATTCGACTGCTACGTTCTCTCGCAAACGCAACACATTTCAGACGAAATAAGAGATGGCGGTTGTTCACCGTTCAGCAGAGGGCAATGGATATCTTTTCTTTTTACCCAAAAATAAGAAATCTAGCAATTATTAAGTATCTGCAATTTAGTTATCTCGCTCGCACTCATGGCCCCTCAGTCGGTGTAACACTTGGCCGCATTTGGTGCGGCTCGTTCGGTAAAGTTGGACCGGCTGTATCGTCGGTACTATCAACGCAGTCTCATTTTCCATCCCTTACATGCACACACCATATATATATATATATATATATACACACATATCGAAATAAGTCATTGAAGATCAGGAATGAACAATGGATCAAATATCCAACATTTTCAACAACACGCGGTTTTAGAAATATATTTTACAGAATTAATTTGATAGATCTTATGGACTGCGCAGTCCAAGTGGATTTTGATGACAATATTTCATAGCCGAAACACGTTACGAAAGAAATGGAGCAAATTTTACGTGGGCAATTTGGGTGAGTGTCAAGTCTTGTATAATTTTAATGAAATATGCTATCAGCACGGAGAGACAAGATTATTCAACATATCATTTCTTTCACAACGACACTTTACGAATTATTACGTTCCTAGTTGTTGAAAGAAATGTCGGCTCCGACCCGTATAGGTTAGATAGGCCAATCGCAAAAAGTGCCGGATTAGCCATCTAACGGAAGAAGCAAATTATATGGGCCCTATGTTTCTGGGGGCCTGTACTTGGACAGAAAACACACGTTCAAATGCTTTCCACTTATCTTGTACGGTTAACATTAAAATGTACCATCATGTGACTGGTGCCTTCAGGACACGCCGACAGTTGAAATTGTTTACAGCAGCAAACATGCTGAAGAGAACTCCGTATATCGCCAGTGCATATCAAGTGATTTAGAAAAAAGCCTGGGTACTAATTCTAAACATATTTTAAAGAAAAAATGCTATCGGCTCCGCACCCACATTTTTGTAATCTTATAATAGGACGTTCATCAGAATCACATTTCCCACATGTGGAAACATCTTACAGGTTTACTTGTATTTAATGATTACTAAGTGCAGTGCAAAATGGAGTTTTTAAAAACTGAAGTAAATGAGAAATGAATTTTCAAACAAAGCTGTCTAAATAATTTAATGTCATGGACATCAAATGATTTGGTCACATGTTTTATTATAGTTTTACCCCTACATTTTTCCACATTGAATTATGCAAAGTTTGTGAAAGCAGTGTTTCATTTTATATCATAATTGAACGAAGGGCTCTATAGAAAGGATTTGCTGCAGGATACACAGGTTTAATCCAGCACTGTTCGTAAATAGCAATTTTTTCAAAAACTCTTTCATACAGGTTTTTTTGTAATTTATTTTTATCTTGATAAAGATATTAATCAAATCCTCCACAGACGCAGCGTTTTGCTGCTTCCCAAGGTGTCTCGTCGTCCCATTGCAGTCATCAATACTCGTAACTTAATGTCAGGCAGACTCGGCAGATATTGCCGGCCTGTACTGGCTTCTCCACAGTCCAGGCTCTTCATAAACCCCCACAGAAGCTATGGCATGCTGGTGGCGCGAGTCCTGCGAGGAGTCCTCAAACTACGTTACATTATGCTCGGCGGCATTGTTGGGGGAGGTGTTACAGCGCAGCAAGTACGTCGCCGATTTTAGTTACGATGACGAAAAGTGGTACACTTCTCCAAGTAGATTGCAAAACTCAACAAGCCAGTTAACAAATTGTATTTAGAATTGTTGAATTATTCACAGAAATACGAAGAGTGGAAAGACGGACTGCCAGACTTGGGCTGGATGGGGGATTTGCTGCCCAGCGAAGAGCAGTGGGAAACTTTCAGAACTTCAATGACCATTTTCAAGAATAACATCGTGGACAAAGTTGATATAGGTAAGGTAAACGAGAGGACCGCGAAAAAGAACGGAGGATACAAGGAGAATGATTCTTCTGCATCCGTAAACGATCGATAATTTCGCTTCTCGCTAAAAGTTTGCCTAGGGAAGATTTCTTCAAAGTATTGAAACATCTTGACGGGGTACATCTGAGTAGACGTTGAAAAAATTGGGCGAATTTTAGAAATCGTCTCAAATACGATTTGTCCGATTTTATCTAAGTTTGACTCATTTGAAAGTATAAATATGTCCGTGCCAACTATGATTGCAAGCAGTCGATTCATGCGAAACAAAAATTTTGCAGATTCTCAGAACGTAATGTATATGTAACATAGCCTATCCCACTGCAAGATATATTAGAAAGAAAAAACAATTTTTTCATAAGCTGACACTTGATTGAAGCTTATTTTCACTCTTCCACTAAAATTTGAGACTTTTCTGCCTTGATAAAAAAAAAAAATCATTGCGTACAAAATCCTACGTTCTGTAGGAGAAAATCTGTCCGAAAATATTTTAGCAAAATTGTAGGGCTCAAGCAGTTTTTCGAATACTTTTGGCTTCGTCCTTGAACAGTATGGTTCAAGGTCATCACGCTTTCAATTTCGGAAAAGTATGACACGGTAAATTTTATCAGAATAAAATTTACACGCATCATCCTTACAACTTCAATCTTTAATCCAAGTGAAAACAAGTTTACAGAATACGTATTTTACTCGAATATAAACCCTCTAATTCGACAGGCAAGATTGGGACCCGAAACATGTTGAATATTTACATCCTATAACTTCGTAGGCCACTCGACCTTATATTTATCCTCGTCTCATTCGTAATTCTAAACTACCCGATAGATCCGCGTATCAAGGAACTAGGCGAGGCTAAATATCAACAGTACAGAGCATGGTTTCAGCAACGTTTAGACGATGCGATCAAGGCTGCCGAGAGTCGGAGAAGCGGAGATGAAGTTTCGTCCAAGAGTGAGTCATCGTTTGATGAAAAAAAAAAATGAAAAATGTTCTTCAAGAACCCGAAGAGCCCATCCTCGAACCCGCCAGAGCTTCTTTGTCATTTCCAGCGTAGAGAGAAAAAAAACGTCGATACAGAACGATTGATATTATCGTCTCGTACGACACTGAAGAAACAAACTCTCCTGATCCTCAATCCTAAGCTGTTAATACGAACATTTGCATGAATGAGCATCCTCATATGCATTTTATTACAATATGCTCATCATTACTGCTATCAATGTTATTATTTACAATTAATTTATTCGTTGTTTCGAACGCACTATTATGCCCCTTAATGATTTGATTTGGTCTGTTCTGTTCAGGTATATTCGAAGCGCTCACAGCCCTAGCAATCCAAGTTTATTCAGGTGTGTAACTGACGAAGAACAAAAATGAACATTTGCTCAATGAGAGCTGCAAGTCTGTCGATTCAGCATCAAAAATTCTTTCTCGTATAACATTATACGATGACGAAGACGCGATAGTCGTCTGATATTTTTTTATTCTCTCTGGATCGACTGTGGCGATTCTACTGTACGTCTCCCCTCGTTTAATTGTAAATTGTTGAATACTGAATCGGACAGACCTTTTTTTCGCTGCTTCCGCGATGACTATTCACTTGATCGCCTGTGCATATTCTGCACTTCTCGCTTACAGACAAGTCATTCATGGAAATGTTTCATCGTTGAATCCATGATTATTACGTTGAGATTTTCAATTGATTCACAAATGAATCAAAGTGGATAAATATTTTTGGGTTTTTCGTTTTTGTGACAGATGCGAAAAGCGAGCTTTCCAAGAGTGCGGTCGCGTTCGCACGTCCTTTGTACAACGAGGACAATGAAGACGAACGACGGAAATCACGTACGTAAGGGATTCACTTTCAACGCGACTTTAAGCTTTATATCGCGATTACCCACGATGGGTTTCATGAAAAGAACATTTTCAACGGTAGAAACGTCGCAGCAGAGATTGGACGCGATGCAGGATGAAGTTATGCAGATACAGTTGAAGTACCAGCGCGAGCTCGAACGCCTGGAACGGGAAAACAAGGAATTGCGAAAGCAAATGTTGCTGAGAGGAAATCAGAAAGTTAACAATCGTAGGATAAAGGTAAGGACTATAATTCCCTTATTCAAATTTCTTCATGCTTCCTCGCATTCTTGAATATAATGCGAAGTTCAATCCTACAAAATTTGTTTATGGGGTTCAAGTTTCCATCATAAGAAAATGATGAATTTTGAAGATGTTGAAAGTTGAAAAAATTGAAGTATGCATCGTTGAAACGCAACAACATTTTTTTCCATGTTTCATTTTCATTACTATTCTAAATTATATTTTATATTTTTGTTGTAAATAGTTAAATACCATTTCTGCTTTCCGTTGTTGAAATCTGAAAAAAGAAATTCCGGAAATTATGTGGGAATTCATTTTCGTTGCATCCCAACCATGCAAATCTTTAATAAATTTTCCTTTTTGGTTTCACTGATCGGACTATTCCCTTTTTTTGTTCTTCAGAAGTCTTTGATCGACATGTACAGCGATGTTTTGGACGAGTTGAGCGATTACGACAGCGCCTATTCAACTGCGGATCATTTGCCGCGAGTTGTCGTCGTCGGGGATCAGAGTTCCGGAAAAACATCTGTACTGGAAATGATAGCGCAAGCTAGAATATTTCCTAGGTAATCATCCAAGGACGATTCGGTTTCGAAAAAAAAAAATATTTCCAAATCGTCAGTATCGAATTGAATAATTGAATCAAAAGAGATTGGCATCAACCGACAGCGAGAATATTTTGAACGCAGTAGCCATCAGTTGTCATTTTTTTTCGCAGAGGTGGCGGCGAGATGATGACGAGAGCGCCGGTGAAGGTAACACTGAGCGAAGGTCCCTACCACATTGCTCAATTCAAGGACAGCTCGCGAGAATTCGATCTAACCAAAGAATCGGAGTTGGCCGAGCTTCGACGCGAGGTAGAATTGCGTATGAAGAACAGCGTGAAAAACGGAAAGACCGTGAGTCAGGACGTGATCTCGATGACGGTGAAGGGACCGGGATTGCAAAGAATGGTATTGGTTGATCTTCCTGGGATAATTAGCACCGTAACGACCGACATGGCCGAGGATACTCGCGACGCTATAAGACAAATGACCCAGCAATACATGAGCAATCCAAACGCCATAATTCTTTGCATCCAAGACGGTTCGGTGGACGCGGAGCGTAGCAACGTAACGGATCTCGTTGCTCAAATGGATCCATCCGGGAAACGCACGATTTTTGTTCTCACGAAAGTCGACATGGCCGAGGAGAATCTGACGAATCCGGATCGCGTGAAGAAGATCTTATCCGGCAAACTGTTCCCCATGAAGGCTCTGGGATATTTCGCAGTCGTAACAGGACGCGGCCGACAGGACGACAGTATCGAAACGATCAAGGATTACGAGGAGAAGTTCTTCCGCAATTCGAAATTGTTCAAGGACGGCCTGGTGAGGTCGGGCCAAGTGACAACGCGGAATTTGAGCCTTGCAGTGGCCGAGTGCTTTTGGAAAATGGTCCGCGAAACCGTGGAACAACAGGCGGACGCTTTCAAAGCCACCAGATTCAATCTCGAGACCGAATGGAAAAACAACTTCCCTCGTTTGCGCGAACTCGACAGAGACGAGCTTTTTGAGAAATCCCGAGTCGAGATACTCGACGAAATGGTTAATTTGTCGCAGCTGTCACCTCGACACTGGGAAGAAGTTCTCATGACGAGGATATGGGATAAAGTGAGTATGCATGTGTTCGAAAACATCTACTTGCCCGCTGCCCAATCTGGCAATCCCAGCACTTTCAACACGACAGTCGACATCAAGTTGAAACAATGGGCCGAGCAACAATTGCCAGCGAAGAGCGTCGAGAGCGGATGGGAATGCTTGAAGAAGGAATTTGAGAATTTGATGAATCGCGCCAAGCAGAGTCCCGATCACGACGACATTTTCGACAATTTAAAGAATTCCGTAGTCACAGAAGCGATGATGAGACACTCCTGGGAAGAGAAAGCTTCTCAAATGCTGCGGGTCATCCAGTTGAACGCTCTTGAGGATCGAAACGTCAATGACAAACGCGACTGGGATGAAGCCGTAAGATTCCTCGAGACATCTGTCAAGGACAAATTACAGAGCACCGAACAGATACTTCGCGAAATGCTTGGCCCTTCGAGAAAGGAAAGATGGCTTCAGTGGCAGAGCCAATCGAGCGACCAACAGTTGAGAAGTTCGGTTAAGAATGAACTGGACAAAATTCTCTATGCTGACAAGAAACACACACCGACATTGACACAGGACGAATTAACGACTGTACGGAAGAATCTTCAACGAGCCGGTCTCGAAGTGGATAACGAGTTCATACGCGACACTTGGCATCCGGTATATCGAAGATTCTTCCTACAGCAAAGCTTGTCACGCGCTTACGACTGTAGAAAAGCATTCTTCATGTACCACAATGGTCACGAGAACGAGACCGAGTGTAACGACCTCGTTCTATTTTGGCGCATACAACAAATGCTAAAGGTAACCTCTAAAGCACTGCGCCAACAAATTATGAACCGGGAAGCTCGTCGCCTCGACAAAGAGATCAAAGACGTGCTGGAGGATTACAGCCAGGATGCTGAGATCAAAGAAAAGTTGTTGACTGGCAGACGCGTCACGCTGGCTGAAGAACTGAAGAGGGTACGTCAGATACAGGAAAAACTAGAGGAATTCATACAAGCGCTCAACAAAGAGAAATGAAATAGTAAGAGAAAAAACGTAAAACGTTTGGCAAGAAAAATGGATCGTGGCTTTAGAGAACGAGGGACAGAGAGAGAGAGGGAAAAAGACAGCCCTGGTGGCTTCTTACACACTTTAGTTTATCTAGTTCTTAAAATGGCTCGGAGTTTGAAATTTTTTGCAAACACCGACGGTCTGCCACTTTAAGGAACAAACAGGAGTCATTAACACTTTCGTTCGCTTGAGCTCGCGCTAGAGGTTCATCCTTTTTTTTCTTCATTCGTACCTTCGATTTGCCAATGAATTTATATTCATTTAGTTGCACGAAAGGTGTAGTTTTTTGTATTCGCAAATTGTACATCACGCTTCATGATCTTTAACCTTGGGTGTGATTCATGTGGCAGCACGAAAGAGAGGGAAAGCGAACGACAAGGCTAGATACTATCAAACTGTGATCTCTTGAAGTCGCATGTATACTCTAAGGAAAATAAATAATAGAAATCGACGTTTTGTCTCGTCTTAGAGTAAGGGTGCGAGCGCCAGAGGGGTTTTCATCATTTCTAATCTTCAAAGTTGGTAATGTCAGAAAATCTACATCGAAGATGCTGATAAAATTGTTATAATTTTTCTATAGTGTAAAAACGTCATCCGGACTATTTATTACATTATAATTATATATTTCCAAAAGCTTGTATTACATTTCTCAAAAGCTTAAAATTTACGTTGTTTGAAAATTATTCAATAATACGAGAAAAAATCAGATCTTTCAGGTTTTAAAATGTTAGTAATACGAAATAAAACTGCAACAATTATTCTTTATTACATTCCTACTACCTTCTTCGAACCCAGAAACATGAATGGTTACGCTACTGCCATACATGAAAAGGAATCTCGTTTCTTTCAGATTGTTTAGTACGATCTCTCTCCTGCGCGGGGCGCAAGTTCTTTAGTGAGAATAGTTATAACTAAGAGAATAATTATAACAATAATTAAATAAGTCTTTGAAAATATAATAATGCAACAAGTTTCGAAAAATGCTCTAATTCTAGTTTATATAAACATATATCGAGAGCAGAAGCACTTTTTTTACATGTAGTAGTAATTTGCGATTTTATTATAAATCATGAAATAGTTCTATATTCATAACTTCCTGCATGACCATTTGTTGCTATAATCATTAGTCTGCTAATCACAGTATTACAATAAATATAATACGCGTGTGAATAGTACAATCGTAATATGATCCTTGTATTGGTGGATGCAATATGCAGCTATGCAATTTTATCACAGTATAATCGACGCCACGAGTGGCTGTGCACTACACCAGGAACGCCGGACATTCTGCATAGAAAAAATACCGTGTGGTTCGCACCGTTCTGATTCAAACTGACGCTTCATTTGGCGCGTGCGCATCGGTGTGTCGCGCAATATCCGCGCACGTTCCGCTGGCCCCGTTCCGCGTGTTCCCTCAGAGACTTTTTGTGTTCCAAAATTAGTAAATAGAGATGGCGGCGATTCACGGGCCGTGTGCCGTATCGCTGCTTCAAAGATGTCTCAAAAAATGAGACAAAAGTCGCGAATCTAAGTAACGTATGTGTCCAACAAGTAGTTCAAAATCGCCGGACAATAGTGACGATAAAAAAAAACTTCAAGGACCAATTATCGAACGATTCACGTTTTGCGGTGTAAATAGTGTTCGTTGCAACTTCTTAACATCCTCATTCGCAATCTTACACGCTTAAGATTGCAATAAATATAAATAACGTGCGCGTTCAACTGCGAAGCGACGGAAAAAAAAACGAGAGGATAATTTTGCTCCAGAGTTCACGGTAAGATATATATAAATTTCGGAGTGCTATTTATAGCCGGCCCGCTCGACGAAGATAACGACGAAATTTTCGCCATTGACTGTACGGATTTATTGTACTCGTTATTTTACGAAGCTTTACGAAGCCCTTTCGTTTTTAACCTTCGTCGCAACCTTTGTTCCAAATATACGTGCCACATCTCTCCTCATGTGGAAGAAAAAAAAAACGGTGTGTGGGAACGCTCGGAGATCCGGTGGCCTGTGTCGAGTAGGCGGTCAAACGCCCGCATTGCCCAATGTTAAATCCGACCCGAGCTCTCTTACACGCGTATATCTGCACACTCCCGTCTCGCCCACGCATTTTAATGCCTTCCATTCGAAGTACTCGATTGCCGATTTTTTTCTCCTTTTTTTCGGAAGCCGGAACCAAATGACAAGTTGAATAATCAAATTGCAGTGCCGTTAGCCAAAAGGGCTCGTATCGGAACATCGGCGGGATGCTATTTTCGTGCGGGAAACCTACATACCGATTCGTTGCTCTTTGCTATTGTGAGATGGGTTTTTTCTCGGTGTTGCGCCTCTACGGCTGCACTGACACGTTTTATTTAGCACAATTGACAGAACTTTTCTTATTGTATCAGCATTAACGTAAGATATCCATCTTTGATGCTAAGTGCAAACTTCTGATGAAGCGATACACTTTTGACTGTTTTTGCTTCTCTATGACAGCGGGACTGCAATGGCAGGTTAGTTTATGGAAAATTCCAGAAGTTTGTAGGAGGTAGAGCGCTCCGAGGAGCGATGAAAGATTATGATGCTAAAATTTTCATCTTTGAAATACAGCTAAAACCAGTCATTGATAAAAATTCAATGCTTTTTTTCTATGTAAAAATCTCTGTGATGTTATATCGATTTTTCATAAAGAATTCCCAACCTTAGTTGGCAAAACAAGTACTTGAATAATCAGGAATGTACAAAAATGTACGCGGAAGAAAATTGTGTTTGCACACCACAATGCCAACTTCAATGTCTTCCACACTTCGGATTAATAATTTCTAGACAGTGGTGAAGACAGCAATGAAGATCATATCACTGCAAGGGCATTTTTTCAATGGCTTTTGGGATTTTCACTCAAATTGTGGACCTTCAATGGGCGAGTAAATAGTGCAATTGAAGATAAGAACAAAGAGAAAAGAGAACGCAAACTTCCATGTTGGAAGATATACGGCCTATCTGAAGGAGAGAATATAATGCTGATAATTTATGATACACCGTTCTCTCTGTTCTTTTCATTCAGCAACTGATTAGTAGAAAATGATCGATCGGTGCAGTAATCTGGAACGATGACACGAAGCTTGCATCATCAGAACACAACAAGAATGATCTTCGACTACTGTGCCAAATGCCCATTGGCAGATTTCAACTACAAAAACCTCGTCAACTTTTTTTTCGAATTCTTATCCAACACTTTGCAATCAGTTCATGTTTGAATCTGGCTGTTGCTTGAGGATGATGATTGTCATCAAGAAGCCACCAGCTTTACCAACAACTAATCCATCGTAGATTTGCAACCGACAGTGTCCAGGAAATGTTTCGTACTACACGAAATGTCAAAGTAAAGAATTTTCTCTATTTCAGGCTGCGCAAACTTCAATACCGTTTGAAGAAACTTAGCGTTGCTTTTCCACAAAATAATGTATCATTCGGCAATAAGTCGTTGGCACAATTAGACCGCCAGGATGATCCACTTCCAGCGATACGAAGAATTGGAACGTCGAACTGGAATTTGAGGGAAAAGGGAAATCCAAAGAAAGATCATGCAGCCGGAACTGTGATTGGAACGGTCGTACACACAGTGATTCAGGAAATTCGTACGCCCCCTCCTCTCGTCAAGTATGACGTCATATTGGCGTTAGTCATATGGCCAGCAATGGTATCCGCGAAGAGTGAACGGACCACGATAGAAGGAGGGGATAAGAGAGCAGAGAATATTGAAAATATGAAAGACAAAAAACACGCTCGGACAAACGCTGACAATAGCGATGCACGCCAAAGGGAGGAAGAGCGAAAGCGAGACACAGTTTTGGAAACGTAAGCCCACGAGGAGAAAACGATGTTTTGCTGAGCTGTGTTGCTCCCTCTCGAAGAAACGAGATCGCTCGGGATTTTTGCAGCGTGGGCTTTCGCAGAATCGATCCTCGTATCCGGTCTCGGGGAATCACGAAAATACGCGCACATCAGGCAACACAATTTAGGGCGAAATCTATTATGATCATCGTTTCGACGACAATGGGAATTGATCATTTCATAATTATAAACTTGTTTCTCGCGATCGGACGATAAACTCGATTTTTAGCACACACAAATTTACTCGGAGGTTCTCAACGATTCAGTGATCATAAAAAAAGTGAGAATTATTAATTTTATCAAGCGCACACGAAATGGCAACAAACGTGCAAAAAGCGTGCAAGAATTGATTTTTGTATTTCATCTGTTGGATTCAAAAAAGTAATTCAACATTCGAAAAAAATGTTACGGACGACTTTTTTTTTGTAGAAATCAAATAAATTATCTTTTTACAAAAAAAAAAAAAAAAAAAAAACGTGTGATTGTTGTTTTCCGTATTTTTACCTCCTAGTAAAGCGCTAAAGGAAGAGGTGAGGAGTATTTTTAAAAATATATTTTTTGCATTGAAGGAATTCAAAATTAACCAAAAACTGGAAATGGTATGAAAAATGTGTATTTTTAATTTCACCCCGTTGGATCGAAATAATTGAACATTTTATAAAACCTGAGGATTCAAAATCTCGCATAGGCCCAAATCAATTTTGCAAACTTCGAATTTGCCGCCAAGTTACAGTTGACATTTCGCATGCTCCTTCGCTTGTTATATAAATATTTCGTTTCGCAATAAATGCCCCGTGAGTGGTGAGAAAGGAGTGCGTAGATTCGTCAGTTCCAATCCTATTAACAATTACGTGAATCGCGTGAGACTTGGCACTATTAGGTAGCGATCTACGTAATCGGCTTACCAGCTGTGAGAGTATAAGTGGCAAAGTCCCACGTCGGGTCAGCCGCGGGACCTTTTACTACATGACTTATCCCGTGGGTGGATAAATTATAGCACATTTATGATAATGTCAACGGCATCGATAACCACAATAATTATTATCATATACCATATATTATAATCGTTAAAATAGTAATAAATATAATAGTAATTATGCCGATAAAATACGAATAATAAAGTAATAATAATAATAATAATAATAATAATAGTAATATTTTCTTATAAATATTATCAAAAGTTATTAGTATTATTACATTTTTATAAATAAGTTATCATAATTATTATTGAAGCATAATAAAAATGATTTAATAATAAAAATTAAAATAATAATAATTAAGTAATATTAAAAATAACAATACCAGAAAATTACCATCATTAAATTGTTTCCTTTACAAATCGTCTCTTTCGTTTTCTCTTATTTTCTACTTTCGTTCTTGTGAAAAATCTTATTCGATTTATTCAAGTTGTCTCCAATGAAAATTTTCGGGGAAGTGTATCGTAGTCTTGACATTCTCAAAAAATGATTTTAAATTATTCTAAAACGCAATCCTTTTTCGTCTGATCGTTTTCAATGTCGGTCACAATGTGCTTTATTACTTTTGCTTCACGTTCAAAATTATCTTCGTATTTTATTATTTCTGTACATAGTCGTTAATTCGAAATCAGTCATCCGGTTTATGATTATTATTTTTATAATGCATCATCATTACAGTTTAAGTATCACGATAACAATAATAATAATAATAATAATAATAATAATTATTATTATTATTATACTCTTTAAATTAATGATTAATGAAATAATGATATTATTTTAATTCTTAAATTATAATCATCATTAAATTGAATAAATAATTGATTTATGATAATTAATATTAATAATGAAGTGCAGTAATATTAACAATTAATCGTACTATTTGTATATATTATCTTTTTCGTTGCAATTACCGGTAATGTTTTCTTTCCAATATCGATCAACTCCGTACGTACGAGAAGAATAGTCTTCTCTGTTTTTTTCTTGTCTTTTTTTTATTATTCTGGAAATAATAAATGGCGAATAGATTCTGTGCTACAACTAGATTCTGTGGTATTATGTTCACAACTGAACCACGTTGCGTCTCCTTACGTTCCCTCCACTCTCGCTAAAAATACCAAAGGAACCGATCAAGTATCGAGAACGGCGTTGCTCCGGTCGCGTCTCCTCGTCGGCTCGTTATTGTACGCGTACGATTTGGTTTCTGTATATCTTTTGGGGGTTGGGGGGGGGGGGGGGCGTCGAGCGTCGCCCCGAGACGGACTAATGCGTCCAACGAGGAAAAAGAAATGAGAAAAGGCCAAAAGGAACGAGAGAGAAAAAAAAAAGAATAAAAGAAAACAAGAAACGTTCAAGTTTTATCGACAATAAATAGGGGCCAGTTTGCACGAGAGTATGTTCGCCTTTACGACATCCGGCATTTCTTCAGGGAGTACCCTGCAACTCGGGTATATTTATACCAGCTAATGTATAAATGAAATATTTTCTCTTCTCGGAATTATTAAATTATTCGATTCGTAGGCACTACCGAGTTTGTATATTTTACGTTATTTTGTTGTTGTTATTGTTTTTTTCGGCACATCTTTTGGTGAGTGAAAAGTTTCTCGGATAATCGGAAAGGGAAAATGACGCGGTGCTCTTCGAGAAAACCGTTAATGTTTTAGATAAGAGCTGAATAAAAATAATGATTTCTTGTTTTCAGGTTAGAAGGTTGTTTTTTCGTTTTAGCTCAAGGTTGCTTTTCTTTTTAGGTAAGAACTAAATACAAATGATTATGTATTCTTTTGCAAGTTTGAAGGTTTTTTGTCTTTTTCGTAGGCATAGCCGAGTTGTATATTTTTCGTTATTTTGTTGTTGTTGTGGTGTTTTTTTGTTTTCAGGTTAGAAGGTTGTTTTTTTATTTTTAGCTCAAGGTTGTTTTTCTTTTTAAGTGAGAGCTGAATAAACAAAATATTAAGCGTTTAAAAATATTAAATGAGTTCGATGGAATTTGTTTTCATTTTAGGTAAGAACTAAATACAAATAAATATTTATTATTTTCAGGTTAGAAGTTTTTTTTTCTTTTTTAGTCAGAAGTGAATTTAAAAAATCATATTTTTTCGTCAAACTAGCACAACGAGTTCGATCGAATTTCGCGAGCACGGTTCAGGACCCGCGGGAAATAAAACTACTCGCGAAGAAGGCTTGAATTTTGGCAGGCTCGACGCTGTGCGTATTGTAATCTCACGAGGGATTCATAGAAAATGTTGAATGGATCGTGTCGGCAAGAGAGGAAGAGCGTACGAGCGAGGTAGCTTTGGAAGTGCGAGAGGGCGATTGCCCTGAAGAAACCTCGTCGTCGTCGGCTACGTTGAATCATCTGTCTTTTAATACTCCCCATCGATAGAGTTATCCATTTTATACATCGAGAAATGTCACTTGTATTCATGCTTAACGAAAACCTGTAAAGTTCGATGCACTACATATTCTGGACACTCGAATACAGGGTGATCTGAAAAGTGACGTTGCAAGGGAGAAAAACAACATTTAAAAAATATATATATAAATCAAGGAATTACACAAAAATTGAATTTTTACAATCAAGACATAAAAATATAAATAAATATATTTTAAAAGGTAATTGAAAGGAAATTAATGAAATTTATTAAAAATGAAAAAGAAATATAAATATTTGAAAAATTCAAATATTAAAAAAAATAAAACTTGCAGATTACAACAATTGACCGATTGAACGCAAATACTTCGACCATTATTGAAAATAAAAATAAAGTTCAAGGGGTATCATAAAGGTCAGACGATTAAAAAAAAAATACTTATATCGATCTAAAAATGACTCGCTGTTGATATTAAAAACTTCTAAACTAATAGTCAATAAAAGGGTAGAAAATCAAATATATTCTAAGAAAATGTGAAAAAAAATACATTGTTTCCCAGAATTTAAACGACTTTTTCGACCCGCGTGTGTACCATCACCCCTTCGTTCCCAGAAACGTTAATTTTTGTTTATTAATAAAATTAAGCAACCGTTCTATTTATTTACCAAATAAAAAATATTTTCATTTAAAAAATCATTTAAACATTTTTAAATATTAATAATATTTTTCACAATCTTGTTTCGTGTACGCCTGTCGATAGTATCAATATGATTGTACGAATTCGCGAAAATCCTTTGAAGGTCGTAGTTTTCACCATCCCGCGAACACGCGTCAGAGAATATCCAGCTAAATCGATACAAAAGAAACTATACAAGTATAAGCGCATGTAACATTCGGTGGAGCTGACTCAACCTAAGGGAGACTAAACACGTGCGAGGAATCCTTACACGTATTCACGTGTGCTCAGTTTTTAAAAAATTCGAATATATAATTATATCGCTCATCGAAGGTTTCATACATGTTTTTTTAATAATGTTCAAGTTCACGCGTTGGCTCGCTTATACTACCAATAAATTTAAAAAATATTTATCTTAATAACATGGGAGATACGAATTTTTGTCACTTTTTACCCCTTAAGGGTGGGTTCGGTTCTTGAATATGTGGTAAAATTGTTTTAATGATGTTTTATGTTCAAATAGATACAGTCTGTGGAGTCTCTCGCTCGAATTGAATGAAAAAAAAAAAATTATATTTTCCGTTGCAAGTACGATGAGAAAAAAATATTTTTGAGATTATTATTTAGCGATTAACATCAAAGCTTCGATATATGATTTTGAATAACGATGAAAATGCGACTTTTCATTGAAACAAGATTTACTGCTTTTTAACGAGTCAAAAGTTTGATGTTTTTTTTTATTTGATTTTATCGAAAAAATGACAGGTTACAAACGCACTTTGAAATTTGATCGGTGATTGAAGACGCGAGCTTTGTTGAGGTACTCGACTCATCTGAGAGAAAGTGATAAAAGAAAAAAAAAGAAGAAATTTTTGAACGGAGAGAAAAGAAAAATGAAAATTGCGTCCGAAGAGGTAGCTCGGATCTTACAGATGTACACAAAGAAGCGTGAGCGACGAGACACATCCGGGGAGGTCCCGAAAACATCGAGGGAGTAGACAGTGAGCAAACGAGAAAATAAACTACGCGTGCGTGGACTCGACTCGCACCATGAGACTGTGAATGCAATGGACTCTGAAATATGCAGACGGCATTGCGCTATGTCCACAACCGCGACGATATTCCCTAACGACTCATAGCGACACTCGCACCACGGCCATTTTTCTGGAGCCCCTTAAAAAGACAAAAAAAAAAACAAAAAATGAGTCTTTATTCAAGCGCGTCTACTGAGGGCTCGGGATTTTTTCGCAAACGGAATTCTCGAGTCCGCGGAACGAACGAAACGTTTCGTTAACGGAATTTTTCACTCCGCGAATTCCAACGTCAAACCGAATTTTTAAAAATGAGACAACATAAAATTGTATTAATTCGAATCATTTTTGTGAAGGGACGATGAAAAAAAAAAACAAATTCTTATAGACGGTTCAGAGAGAAAAAATATAATAAATATATTTTACTAAATTTTTGGGAATTTTTCATATATATTAATTCGATTAATTTTTGTGAAGCGATAACGAAACAGAAAAATACATTTTTACACGCTTCGGAGAGGACGAATACAATACAAATATTTTGCTAAATTTGGGAGAATTTTTGATACAATTACAAAACATCGATTTTTATAATTTGTTTTATTCATTTTTATGAAAATGAAAATAGTTTTTGCTACATTTTGGACAGAGATAAAAGAGAACGAAAAATTATGTCGAATTTTAAGGAGGGAAATACAAAAAACAAAGTATTTGCCGATTTTTCGGGAGTTTTCCATATAAATTCTAAAAAAATCGATCCCGAACTAATTTGTTTATAATTGTTATGGAGGAAAAGTTAAAAAAACGCTTTTACGAAATTTTGGAAATGAAGAATCAAACGAAAATATTTTCGTCAAATATCCGAGTTTTTTTTCTTTTTGATCTCGTGCAATGATAGTTACGAGCTGACAGGTCGTAGAATAATTGCGTACTGGAGATAAATTTACGAGGAAAAAAGAAGTGCTACGTAAATTAGTGGCTTGTGAATCAAAATGTTTACATCGTTGATCCTCGGGGCTTGGAATAATTCATGGGAAGATCAAGATGATATCCTCACAAGTGCCAGGAAGTTTTGCCTATCGGTGCATTAAGGGGAAGAAAGTCTCGTCTCGAAAGCCCACGATAACTCGTGGAAAGCCATTAACGCGTTACTGGATGCTGAATTAGCTTTACTGCAAAGATGACTCTCGAAAAAAACCTTCGCCGAGTGGAGTAATTTATGTCCGAGGGAACATTGACCCTGCTGAGGGTGACCGCGATTATCGTAACCACGATTTCCAATATTCAAACTAAATGACCACAATATTCTCAAAGAAAAACGAAATATCAAAAATGATAATGTCCCAATAAACAATTGCATGAAAAAGTAACAAAAAATATCGCCTTCTATTCTCTCAGAAAATTAACATTTGAAACAAGTCTGCATAATTTTCGCAAAAATACAATGTCCGAAGAATTGTCAATTTTCCGTTCAATAATTGCTTTCAAAAGTTTTGCTAATAATTTAATGACTTAAATAAATTATTTAATATATAATTAATTAAGTAATTAAATATGTAATTGATTTAATCTTTAATAACGTAAAGAGTTATTAAAGAGTTGTTCATGACAACAAAAAAATGTCTCTTTTCAAAACAAAGTCTATTTTCAAATAATTTTAATAAAAATGAAGGATGGAAACAACTTACCAGAGTGTTTTCGAAGAAAAAAAAAGCAAAGTATGAAAAACATTCTGTTTTTTTGCGATCGGAAATTGTCTGAAAGGAAGAAACGATTGAAAATTTTGAAAAATTGTACATCAGATGGTTCAGCGAACGTTCGTTCTGAAAGTGCGATCCAACGAGAGAATATCCGATTGACGTATTCGAAAACTCGCCAAAGGCTCGTAAAGCTTCGAAGATTGGCAAGGAAAGCTTGATCCGGGGTGGGGGGGGGGGGGGGAAGACAATGGGTACTTCGGTGTACGCGACTTTTGTGGTTTCTCTCTAGCCTGATCCAAGGTTGGCCATTTGCCTTGGGGGAAACGTGGCGCCACTCTTTCCGTTATTATTATATCAGTCGTCCATCAAGACGACGGGCGTCAGTCGCGACGAAATGCCGTTCAGTCCGGCCATTTTGACACTTCCTACCAAATATATTTATCCTCGTGCCTTCACGGAAAAGGCACAATTGTGAGGCAAATGGCTTATTGAGCTGATGGCGATCGTCAACCGAATGTCTTCATTTCAAATTGAAAATTTATCAAATTGGATTAACCAAAGATCGTAATGGAAGTTGGAATCTCGGTTTGTTTGGGTTTACGCTTGATACTTGGCCGATCTGAAAAGAAATCGATTTTTTTTCTTCAATATCGATAATTATTGTTGATAACTCATGAAATACAAATTTTGACAAGAAAAACATCGATAAAAACTAATTATACTACTGCACGAAATAAGTTTACCAAATTTCAAGTAAAAATCGATTATTTTACGTCGAGAAATCCTGGCCATCATTTTTATCGTTTCGTACCTCAAAAGGAAAAAACGGAACCCTTATAGAATCGCTTTGTTGTCCATCCGTCCGTCTGTCTGTCAATGCCCTTTATCACGGGAACGGGTGGGAATATGGAGTTGAAATTGAAACTACATAGAAAAATATACTCAGATTTACAGTCCCCTGAAACTCTGAAAAAATCAAACTTCTAAGTTAACCTAAAAAGAATATACGGCCGTTTATACCGCAAAAAAAAAAAACGTAATTTCATCTCTCAAGGGAATCAAAATTTATAGAGTATTTTGTGTTGACCTAGAACTATGAAATTTGGCAAGTAATAACGTTTTATACTACAAGTATAGGGAAAAATTTCAAAACTATACATTTGTAATTAAATCTTTAAAAAACTCGGAAAAAACTGCGAGACTGGATTCCTGAATTATTTATAATATGTACCTACAAATTTGTACGGTACTCTCGGTCGGCGAGTCCGATTCGCACTTGTCCCGTTTTTTTTGCGATTATGCAGAAAAATATAGGTATTTCCAAACATTCTTGAAGTTCGACCAACAGTTCTTTCGTAATCTTGAGTTAACCTGTTATATCCGTGATCCCTGCACTATACTTTGAACTTTAGTCTTCGATTTGAGTTACCTGAATCGGCGAACCATTTTTTTGAAAATTAAGGGGATCAGGATTAAGCTACTTTTAAGGGGTTCCACTGTTGTTAATGATGGGGGTTTAGTTATCGTTAAGAAGTTAGGCTAGGGTTAACGGGTTGAGTTATTGTTAAGGAGTAAATTTATTGTTAAGGGGTTTCATTATAAGTATTAGTTAAAGCTATTGTTAAAGCTTAAGGGGTAATCAGGGGGTTGAAAAGAGTATTAAGGGTTTAGGCCGCGATTAAGGGCTACTGTTAAGGGAGTTAGGTTGAAGTTATCGTTAAAGAGTTCAGCTAATTTCAAGCGATTACGCTCATTTTAAGGGGTTAAGCTATCGTTAAGGGGTTGAGCTTCTTTTAAGGCTACTGTTCAGGAATTGGGCAAATGCTTGAAACACTGATCGTAGCGCCCACTGCGACGAGAAATCTCAGGATATAATTCAGCCGTAGATACACTTTGCTACAATATATAATAATAGTTGAAGTATTTGCGCGTCTCGAGGCGTCCCGGCGTTCATGAGAGATTCTCGGTCCCTGGTGAGTAGTAAAGCCCCGAGAGACAGGGCGACACACGACGCCCAAAATAAACCTCGAAGCATATTTACTCTCTCTCTCTCTCTCTCCTCTTCTCTTTCTCTTCCTCTTGCTTGAAGAGTGTATGCTCCCAGCTCTCTTTATCTTCATCGTCCGATCCGTGATATCGGTCCTGGTGGTGTCCTGGCCTATCCCTGGATGTCAAGTGCTCACCCCCGAAACGAAAAATCCAACCCAAACGGACCAAAAAAATCATGCATGAATTCCAATCGTCAAATGTACAACGTGACAAAGATCTTTTAGAAAACTCAATTCTGACATTGTTGCACCAGTGTTGACAATTATGAGTGAGGAATGGAAATTTATTTCTGTTATCGTCAGTCGAGATTCGACGATGTACGAAAAATTTATCGATGGATTATGATGGCGTTGAAAATGCTATTTTTTTACTGTACGATAGGTCATCTGTTTTTATTCGTCGTTTCACCTCTTATCGAGAAAAAGATTTTTTCAGCTTGCAGATCGCGAATAAGGATTGCTATGACTATTGCAGTGATTTATTTTTCGGACATATTTCGTTACTGCAACCCGTCACTCATAATTCATTTTTTCTATTTGAATTTGTTGAATATTTTAATGAAATATCTGGATATAAAAGTAAAATTAAATAAATTTATATTGAATATTTAAATTAAATATTTAAACGAGTCTTTTTAGAGATTCGCTTAATTTTTAAGAATTTATTGTAATACAAGAATAATTGAATTTATTAAATTTTAGTTTTTATTATATTCAGTATGTATTTAGTTTTATTATATAGTTTGTGATAATGAAATTCAGCTATTTGACTGTTAATTTATGAAATTAATGAAACTTTGTTCAACACTTTTTTCAGATAAAAGATAGTCAAAATGGTCGTGGGCGAAGCGAGCATACACAACATTATGGGGGGCATGGAGAGTACAGGGGGTGTGCGTCTTCACAATCATAAGAGAAAACTCAAGCAGAGGTAATACAGTTATTCTGATATATTGTACACCGAAGTGACAAAGAATAATTGAAAGTGTTTGTTTCCTTGATGATTCGGACTCGACTATCGTTCGATCTGTGTCTCGGTTGGTCAATCAATCTCACCTGACATTTGTGCCAAATCTGATGCCAAGATCGTTAGTCAAAACTCCCTATCGCGTTGGCACATGAGCCAACTGTTTCCTTTTTTTTTCACCGGAACTGAAACGACGCCTTGTTTCGTCGTTCTCGGTTTTTCGCTCTTTCGTTCTTTAACTCTTGATCACAGTTGACAGCGAAAAATCGATTCGCGAAACGATAACGATCAATTTGTTACTCCGCCGGTTTCGTTTTTTCAGATTCGATATAATAAAGAAGTTGGGTCAAGGTACTTATGGGAAAGTACAATTGGGCATAAACAAGGAGACCGGACAAGAAGTCGCGATAAAGACTATTAAAAAATGCAAAATTGAAACGGAAGCCGATCTCATAAGGATAAGACGGGAGATTCAAATTATGTCGAGTGTCCAACATCCTAATATTATCCACATATATGAAGGTAAGGACAATACGGTAATGATTTTTTACATTTAGGCTCGTCAGCAATCCAGCGATTTCAGTCAAACAAAATTTAATATTTTCATGGAAAATAAGCAGAAATTAACTGTTGGGTATCAAAATATTCGATTGAAGTCTGGATCGTTGGAACGCAATGTTAACATTGCAGATTGATGAAATCAATATTCCAAATTGAAAACTTCAATATTGTAAATTCGAAACTTTAATATGCAATAGGAACTTCACTATTGCAAATTTGGAATTTCAATATTCGATGGAAAATTCAATATGCAATAGAATTTCTAAGATGCAATGGGGACTTCGGTATGCAAAGGAAACTTTAATATTATAAACTCAGCGTAAGTATGAAACGAAAACTTCAATTTTCCGAATTCGAAACTCCAATATGCAACGGGAAATTGAACATTGCTAATTAGAAACTGCAATATTGAAAATTCGGAACGTCAATATGCAATGGAAATTTCAGCATGCAAAGTAGCTTTTAATTTTGTATATTGCGAATTTCAATGTTACAAACTTGAAGGTCTTTCTGTCGTTTAGCCGCTTCCAAGAGGTAAATCATCCTCTGCTTCAAGTTATCAAGATTCCTAATAGAAGATATTGTGAGATCGAGTTTTTTGTGAAAGCTTGGTTGAATTTCGTTACATTGCGCATTTAATTTTTGCAGTTTTCGAGAACAAGGAGAAAATGGTGTTGGTAATGGAATACGCAGCTGGTGGTGAGCTTTACGATTATCTGAGCGAGAGGAAAGTGCTATCGGAGGAAGAAGCTCGCAGGATATTCCGGCAGATATCGATAGCCGTTTACTACTGTCACAAGCACAAGATATGCCATCGTGATCTAAAATTGGAGAACATCTTGCTCGATCAGATCGGTAACGCGAAAATCGCTGATTTCGGTCTCTCGAATGTATTCGACGAGCAACGTTTGCTCAACACATTTTGCGGCAGTCCACTTTACGCCAGTCCCGAGATCGTCAAAGGCACACCTTATCACGGCCCCGAAGTCGATTGTTGGAGTTTGGGGGTTTTGCTTTATACCCTAGTTTACGGAGCGATGCCTTTCGACGGTTCCAACTTTCGAAGACTCACGAGACAGATCTCGCAGTCGGACTACTTCGAGCCGAAGAATCCCTCGCGTAAGTTCGTGCTAAGTTTACTCCCAGGACTTTTGCATTGATTCATAAGGAACTAAAAAAGGCAAATCAAGTTTGAGGAAGTATGACTGATTCATTGGATTAAGAAAGAATCTCAAATTGTCTTTTTTACAGCTGCTCTTATTTATTTTTATTTATCTCGAATATATGGTATAATCGATCGTGTATAAAACTGGGTTAGTGGCGACAAAAAAGAATTGAAAAAATTCTGATTTTTCGAATTGAGGAAAAACGACATCCTTAATAACTAATGACCACGAAACCTTGAAAATAAAAATGTCAAGATTGTACCACTGTTACAATGAACACGTATTTGCATATTTCAGCTGCATCTCCGTTGATAAAGGACATGCTGACGAAGTGTCCCTCAAGGAGGTCCGACATAGAAAAGATTTGTTCTCACTGGTGGGTGAACGAGGGTTACGAGCAGAATTGTTTGGACATAGCCGAAGATTTGGCTGCTCAAACGCCAGTGCGTCTCGATCTGTTGCTGTCATTGGTGCCACAGTCAGCTAGTGCTGACAAACTAGTCGTCGGTGATCAACGTCCAGCCGCAGAAGTCGTTACCGATATGTCTTCCGAAACCCTGGTGCCTACGCGATGTCATTCGGTCGGTAGCTTGATGGAACTCGATCGCAATAACTCGGATAGGAGAGTACGGGATATGGCTGAGGAAGAGACTCAAGCCTCGGGGACCGGTGAGTCCAAGAGAAAATTGGAGAACACACCCTCGATGGACGAAGCTGCTGGTCTCGAAGCTGGCGCAAAGAGAAAAGAACGTTTGAGGAAAAAAGACAAGAACGACGAAACGAGACCTCACAGATTCACTACCAACAGGTATGGAAAATATTAGGTCTAGTCAAAAGAAATCCATTATTTTTTCAATAGATGGCTTTAGTTATCCGTATCTCGCATTGCATAAATCCGATCGGGTGGATTAGATGGCATTAGAAAGACGAGATTTTGTACTGAACATACTTTTGCGACAGTTTTTTGGTTGCCACCCGATAATAATGGATTTCTTTTTACTGCCCCTAGTATATACTCTACTGAATATATATTTTTGGAAATTAACAAATGTTTAGATTTTCTTGAATTTAGATACTAATTCACAGAATTTGAATCGTAATAAATTTGCTAGAAAGAATGCAAATGCTAGAAAATATCGTCCACCGCGAGATGCTGAACGACATAGCGTGGGATGTCGCGTATTATTTTGACTAGGTTATTTCAGTTTAGAACACTCTATTATTGTTTGAGAGCGAATCATTTTTCGTCGGAATTGTGATGAGGGGAAATGTTTTATTTTTGAAATGACGATTATGTTACAAAATTAAGTGGAATGTTTAATGTTGAAATCGACGTTACGATTCCACCTTTTCTGCTTTTCTTGAGGGAAAATGGCTTGCTTCGAAGCGTTGAGTTACGGACAGGTTACTATATTTTTAGAGAATGACGACGTTTCATTAAAAGCGAAAAAATAACATCCAAGTACAGAAATATTGTAACACAATAAATCAAAGAAGAATTTCTTCTCCGCAGACATCACTCAGCCCCGATAGCTCATCCGATAACCGAGGAATCAATGGAGATAGATCCAAGTGTATCGGACACCGTATCGACGAAGCCTCTGCTCGATCTTCGTAACGACAAAACAGCGAGCGCTTGTCTAGAGCTGATAAAGGAGTCCCTCTCAAAATCTCCGAGCAAAGAGAGAAGCAAGACTCCAGTAGGAATGCCGGATCCAGCTGGATCGGTGGCGTCCCGCGAGAGTGTCCAAGACTTGAACGAGAACCTGAAGGAGAACGTCAACGACGTGAAGCCAATGACCAACAAGCTCGCCCCTGTACAAGATGAAGTTGCCGAACCTGTGAAACGAAAAAATATCGAAGAGACAGCCAAGCACATTTGCGATTACGGTCCCATCGAGAATGAAATCCAAGTAGAGGAAAAGATCATCAACGTTCCCACAACCGGCAATGAAGAAAACTTAGAACTCGGCAAAATTGAAGAAAATAAAATTCCTATTACGAGGGAAAGCGAGTCATCGGAGACTTCGAAGGACGTCAAGAAGTTGAAGCAAAAAGCGCTTAGTTTGGATTCCGAAGTGACGAACGACGCTGCAGTTCCACCAACCAAACCCAATGAGCGAAGGCGCTCGAAAATCTTTGAAACCGCTGAAAAGTTCAATCAATTGGCAGCCGGTATGGACAGTGACAAACCAAAGAAAATTTTCATACCCGGGGTCAACGTGGGCGGGGCCAAGCGAGCTTTCGAAAGAAAAGCTAGTTTGTCCTCCGTCGTTCCACCACAAGCGGTCAAGCTGAGCGCTTCCAAAGTCATAATCGACGTGCCAAACGAGACAAAAATTGAGAAGTCCGAGGAGAAACCGATCGCTCTTGCGAAAACGAATCAGGAGATCAAAGACGAAAGTGCCAAACGCGAGGAGGAGAAAAAGCGGGCGGTTGATATTATCACTGGAGCGATCGGTAAGCCACCTGTGCAGAAAAAACTGAACGGCTCGCCGCCGATCACCCCGCAGAGCCCGGAGTCCAAGAAATTAGGGCTCAAAATACAGGTTGGACCCAATGATGTTAGATCGGCAACGGTATCGGTATCCACACCGGTCGACACCAAATTTCCATTCGAGCCGAAGCCAATACCCTATGAGATATCGGTAAGAATCGGTTACGATTATTATTATAGTGAATTAATGCTCGGATGATTTATGGATCCGGAAAATCCAATTTTTGGATTTGGAATCTATAATGTTGGATGGCGTATGCATCTTTGATCAAAATTTAAACTATATTGACGGTTGAATCGCCACGAAAAGTCCGCCGAATAATATATTTTTGACCGTGCCACTTTGTTCATTTGCTATCACGAGTAACACATCGAAAGTCAAACTTACAATGAAGCTTTGGCTTTCGTGACCACGTAAAACATAAATCTTCATGTTCGGTGTGAAAACAATTAATAATTATCTTTAGAATACTTGTTTTCTAAGAAAACCTCTTCGTGACGCTTTTTTATCATCACAATATCACAATTCCCTACTCGTCCGCCGATCAAGGTGATAATGTCCCACGGACTTCCTAACAAAAATTGCTCAAAGAACTGCTGTCTTCTCCCTAAATTTTACAAAGCGAAAAAAATTGCAGATTGTATTACGCGAGCGTCGTGATGGAAATTCTGTACAATAAAAAGTTTGGTTAATATGACGATTTGGAGGTGAGAAGAGCCGCGTAGCCATGTTTAAAATATACATTTTCTGACCTCAACCATTTTATTGTCACATATTTTAGGAGATCCGTGGGAAACCATGATTTGTAGGTATTTGTTGATGATGTAGAGAAAATATCGTCCGACATTCGTAACATTTAGTTTCGGCTTTCCAGAGGCTAACGACAATGTTGCCTCGCAATAGATAATCGAAACTTGCTCTAATTTTGTTTAAACGACGGGAGTCAAAGCTGCGGTGAAGTTTTGTTGCGGGTGCGTATAAACGTCTTTTCGAATATCTTCAAGGTGCCGAATTCACCCGAGTCTCAGAGTTTCGACAGTTCATACACGGACGAACCGACGATGTCGAGTAAAATGGAGATCACGCTTAAGAGCGCGACTCTGCCGAGACAACGGAAGACGAGCAAAGCGGAGATCACCCTGTCGGGAATGAAGTCACCGGAGAGCGGCGCGTTCAAGAGCGAAGTCGAAGCGAAGATCGACGCTTTCCATCCCCAAAAACTACGAACGCAACGGTCGGAAGTTGCTTTCCCAGTAGCGGCGGTCGTTCCACACGCTAATAGGAGTTCGAGCCTTGAACCTGAGAGCGTTTCGAAATTGGCGCCCAAAGAAAGAATCATACCAATTCAGGTGAATAATTGGAAACAACGATAACCCCATAAATCAACGTTTATAGCAACTTTCGATTTATTAACTAACGTTTTATTTTCAGGTCGAAATGGGTCACCAACAACAGCCGCAAACTTCGACACCACCCCCGAAGCCTCCAATGCCGCAGCGTTCAATGTCACAACGATCAGGCTCTCTCTCGCGTCAATCCACCGCTGATTCAGATACCGATAGCGCTCTCGGCTCCACTATCGGACCGGAACCCATACGGAAGAGTCCTCGAGAATACATCATCCCGATAGCTGTGGAAGGTGGTGGTTACGTCACACCCAGATCCGGCAGCGTCGAACCGGAGAGCAAAAACAGTACTCCGACCAGTACCAACGCCCCGCGATCAAGATTCGGACGGCCGAGACGCATGAGCTCTTTGCTTTCGGATGCTAGCGAGGACGAATCACCGTTCTCCACATTGCATAGGTACATCCTCAACAAACTAGTTTTCAAAGGAAAAACATATTTCTTTTTTGGATCTTGGTTCATTTTCTCATTTAAATATACTTGTTTCAATCTTCCTCTTTTTTTTTGGAAATCTTATAATCATCGCTTAAACGTCATCTCGATCTTTTATTCATTAATTTTCTATTCTTTATCTCCTAGAACGTTTATTTGCTTGTATACTGTTTGAAGGTACTTCCGCGTATTTCTCATCACAGAATTTCTTCACTTAATTACAATGCATTTGCGGACACTGCCGAGACAAACGACGAAGTTTCAATAGTTGGTATTTAATCTTCATATTGGGAGTGAAGACAACATTGATTGATTTACAGAAAGATATTGAGCAATGATTCAGTAGTTCTTTCATAACGTACGCGAAAAAAAAACATTTTTTTTCCCGATAGTAGATAAGGTTATTTTTATTCTCGTGAGTAAAAGAAGAATTTTTTTCGTACTCCACAGTACAGAAATAGTCTTTCTTATTCTCAATGGACTTTTTTTTTGGTCATTCTCGAGAGTAAAAAGATAAATGTTTTCAGGAAAATTGTCGAAAAATACTTAATCGAGCGATCGAGAACTTTGCAATTATAAAGAGTATCATGGCAATGTTTTTGTTAACTAATTACGAATAAGGCAAAGAATCAATAATTTCGCTTGTTCAAAGCTTTGGGAGTTATGAAATTACGTACAAAACAAACAATCACTAATTTCGCTTGTTCGGAGCTTTGGGAGTTATGAAAAAAAAGACATCACCGCTTTAAGGGTATAATTGGGAGGTATACGCTTCAATATTATGTAATTTTATAAAATCTCATCTGTACAGCGTTTTTATTCATTTACATGAAAAATTAAAATTCTTAGGGATAGCGACGATCTGCTTCAGAGGCATATGCATAGATTGCGAAGCTCGAGACCGACGAGACAGCCGCCCGAGCATGCCGACAGTCTGTCGTCGGGCGAGGACGACGACGACGACGGTTTCGAGCTCCTGACAGCCGAGAATTTGTTCTCGACGTTGCTATCGCGAGTGAGAAGTCTCACCCAGAGATTGAACGTTGACGATAATAGGGGTAGCGGCTTTCCTAGCAGTAGATTGCTCGGTAGACTCGGTTCGAACTCTTCCCAAGGATTTTGGGGACTACACGAACCGCTGTCCAGGTAATTAAACGCCATTGGAAAACCAATAAAGTTTCGAACAATCAATGCAATCTGTCCACTCGTTGGACACTTTTGCTTCGAGGTACGAAAACTTTTTCGAAAACTTCGTGCCAACAGCGTTTCTATAAAGTCGTTCGCTTGTTTGTGCAAGCTACGAGAGCTACTTTGAAACACAGACGATCATAACGTGAGTTCAACAACGGAAACCCCGTTTTCATTTGCATCCAAACAGTGCCGGATTAGCCATATAGCAGCTCGTATTTATAAGGACCAACACACTAGGCTCTGGAACTGCAGTTTTATAAACTTATCGGGTTTGATCGGAATGTAATGTTGGTTTAAAAGAAAACTTGAAATTTTATTCAATTAAGCAATTCCCTTTTTCCAAATGATCAACCCGATACGATAGAAAGTACATCGGTACATCATGGTTCCCAAAGGTGAGAATTGCGACACGTGAGTTGACCTTCACTTGCCTTCAATGATTAGGAAGCGCGGGGCGAAACGTTCTTTTTTAACATCTGTTTATGTAGAAAAAGAATTTGGGTACAGGATCATGTGAATAACTTCGCTTTAATGAACATTGAATTTGCTTCACATGGAACGATTTGTTCGACTAGTGTTATCTCTGAACCCTCCCATTTTGTAGCGAAGTTTGTGAAAATCATGTTTTATTTTATAACCTCGGTCAAACCAAGAGTGCACTTTGCGATAAATTTGCTACAGGCTCCCCATTGGCTTAGTCCGGCACTGCATCCCACTAGTGAGTCTGGCAACGATTTTGTACGGAAAATTATTCGCTTAATTTCAAACTTTTACAATTCTTTCATACTCTCATCCATTATCTTTTCTTTTTTCATTTCAAGGATTCACTCTGTTTTCCCTTTTTACATGATTTCGAACTTGGACGATTAAATTAAGAACGTAAAGTAGAATTACTCAATCGCTCTACTTTTATCCAGTTTCATTGATCTTCAAACTAGCTTTGGCTCTTACGCCTATGAAATTTGTATTCAATGCTTTTAACTCGAATTATTCTACATGTTATAATTCTTCAATTGTACATTTTTTTCTTGCGTTCGTTATTCCTCGTCCTTCAGAGCGCTCTGTTACGACTGTAGAAATGCTTCAGTTCGCTACGGTGCAATTGGTCCTCGATACGTAAAAAGAGTAGCGCAAGCGCACTTTCATCAAAATAGAAAACATCAAAGTAGAAAATATCCTTAGAGCGTGTATTGACAAAAAGCACACTTGTTTACACATTGTAGACCAATCACGCAATCGCACGTGCTCGCAATTGAGAATAAAAAAATAAATGACAAAAGATTCTTTGCGATCGAGCAAAATACACTTTGCGAGACAACGCTTTGGAAGCTCCTCCGAAATCTTATCTTCGTTATTTATTTCAATTTTCGTGTATTTTGTCGAATCAGGCGACTCTCGGAATCGCAATTCAGGCGCTCGATGAGCCGCGACACGGATCGTTTCGGAAAACGAGACTCGGCAGTTCCATCGAATTCCGGCACACCGAGTACTCCCGGCACGAGGAGCACACCTTCGCGCGAGAGCATCTTCGAAATTGGAAGTAGTAACACATTGCCGCGAGGTAAGAGCGTGCGACATGAATTCAATTACAATTTACTGTGGAACCGAACATGAGTTGACGTTTGACGAAATATACCAAATACTTGCGAATTCTCGTTTCCGTTATACCTTCCGGGATTCAAAACTCCAGCAGTTCAGGAAAAAAAATTCTTGCCATAAATTTCCAACGGAAAGCTTCCGAATAAAAAATGGTCCTTTCATTTCGAAAAGTATACTTTCCTGACTTTTATCGATAGCTAATTGCAATCATATTTTTTCTTCGATCATAGTCCTGTTGTTTCGCATAAAATTACGTAAGTGCCGCAACATAAGAAATACGAAATCGAGAATAGCAGGTATATGCGCAAAAACAATAATTCCAAAATGGATCCACTGTAAAATGTGAAGAAAAACAAAACACGTACTACGGACTTGATGTTGTTATTGTGTTGAGACACGCATTCGCAGAAGCTTAGATTACGTATTAGGCCTGTAGTAGTTTGCAGAAATGAACATTATTCGAATTGAAATGAAAAAAAAAAAAAAAAAATCATACTGGATCGTTCCGTGAGAGGAAATAACGACGAATAATTAATGGGAATAAGGGTAGCTTGAAAAAAGAATCCGTTTTTCGAGTTTATTTATTTTTTGACACGTATCAAAGCCGAAAATGAATAAGTCACGATTATTTCCGCTTTCGGAATTTCGTATCCTATGATTTTTCATTCGTATCGTGCTCATTGTCTGGTAGTTCGATGCTTTGGCAAATTTCTTTAACGGTAATACACGTAAACTACTACTGTGCTACTTTTTTTCTCTTTCTTTCCATTATTCTTTTTGTTTCCAATGATTTTCTTCAAAGCATTTATAAAACGTGACAAAAAAAATAAATGCGAGGGCGTAATAGAGGGAGAGATCATAGATCGAGAGCAAGCTTCTGCTTTGTCGTGAGACATCTCACGGTGTTTTATCATCGTTTAGGATGATAAAGTGCCGAATTGAAATTCGGTATGCATTTCCTACATTATAGCTGTTGTCGAGTCGTTGATAGACAAAGCGCATATTATCTGTTACTTTTTTTAGTGGTTTACCTCATATCTTCTTCTGTCATTCTTTTTCTTCTTCTTCTTCTTCTTCTTCTTCTTCGATTCAATCTTCTCTTTTATTTGTCGTACCAAAAAGGAATAACAAATTCGCCCTTGAATTGCCTGACCGATGTTTTTGCCGATTATTTGTTTCTTCTTCGTCTTCTTTCACTGTACTAACGCATCACCAGTTTAACGTTGCACTTTATATGGTTCATTGTCTGGCACAGACAAGTGGGTCCGAAATTACGATCGATTCTATCGCAAAACTAATTTTTCACCAGACTTATTTTCTCTTATTCTATTAACTCCTTAACTGTGACACACGTATGGACAGAAAACAGTCGTGCCACTTTTGCATTGACACATATGTGTTCAAAAAAACAACATGTTTTTACTAGATCGTATCGTTATTTGATGACTCGCGGTTTTTGAGAATCAATGCAACCAAATCGCAAAATCAGATTTTATGAAATCGAGATGACGTATCCAATATGGCGGATGTACAGGTGAAAATTAGTTTTGGACTGAAGTGAGTATTCTGGGGTAGTTGAAGTTGATGGATTCCAATCTACGACCAGATTAAATAATCGATCGAAATACTAGAAAAAATCGATGTAAAGTCAAATCTAAACTCAGGCACCATTTTCCAGCGTCATATTCAATTATAAAGTGTTTATTTTACTGCAGGTTCGAATTCAAGAAACTTTATAACCATTGATTACTTATTTTTTCTACCAACTACTTTTCGCAATTTGCATTCGCCAAACCCATTAAAAAATTTAAACAAAATTGATATTAGATTCGTTTTGGATAACTTGAAAAACTTTTTATACCTCGATTATGCGATACGTGTAAAGAATTTCTTTTCTCGACACAAAAACGGCACGTAAGCGTAATTTCTGCCACACTGCTGACGAGTTATGATCCTCATCCTATCTCATTGACTGACAAATAAAATTTGATGACCTTTACTTGGAACCTCTACACGGTGATTTTTTTTTCGATGCATGGGTGCACGTTGTATCATATTTATATAGCAAGCAAAGGGAGAAATTTGGAAACTCATTGAAGACCGACTAAAACAAAAACATAAGTATACGTTGAATAGTGTATTTGGAGCGATAAAAGCATCCCCTGTTGTAAATACGTTCGTATATTTTTTTTTAAATAAATATCCCTGGAAAGGCTAGTGACTATGGGTAATACGATGGGTGTCATCATGGACGATGCAAGCTTACCTTGCCTGGCTTAGAACCCTGTTTAGACAATTATTACCAAAGGTGCCGGTGACTTTTTTTACATTTATTTATTTATCATCCTTTAACAGAGCAAGTTTAGCAATTCTCCTACTTCATCACACCTAATGATTGAACCGAATACATTTTTTTTGTTTCTTCTCGAGCATGAACCGAACACGTCCATATACGAAAAATTCAACAATACACTCATGTCCACTGTATTTTTGCGTTTACATACGTTCGAATATATTGTACATAAAATGAGACGAACGAAAAAAAAACCACCTTCAAAGAATAAACGTGATATTCTCAAGTCTATCGTCGACTCCTCAATCAGTGAAATATTGAATTTATGAAATTTCTTCATCGCCGGCTGTTATTCGACGGACAATATTTTCGGTAATTCATTTATTTTTATCTTTATCAGTACACGCTGATCCTTTTTTTTTTTAACGAGATTGAAGAAAGAACTTCCGGCTTAATTTCGAGTCTTCTGTAACTAACTGGAGCGGGGCCTTCGCGAGTGGCAGTATTTTTTAAATCTAAATTCCACGATTTTACAATCGTGTAATCTCAACTTTTCACGCAATAATCGAATCCTACCACGAAAAAAGATTCAAGCAAATGGTAAAATTGTTACCAGTAATGTATATTTTTTCGTCAATTTCCTTGTTTTTATGCAGTCTTTTCATTTCTTCTAATTAATATTCAACAAACCTGATAGTTTTGATTGATACCCATTTTTTATGAACATTTTTTTACCGGTGATAGAGATCCACTTGTGCTTTATTTTTTATTATTCCTTAAATTATCTTAACGAGGCAATTTGAGATGAGAATTTTTGGGTACGTTTCAAATGGTCGAGAGAACAACGTAAATTCTACGAGTCGTGCCTAAAAATCTTATCACAATGGCAATCGAACAGCGATATTTCTTTACGATCGTAAAAATCTGGCGCACGAAAAAATGTTCAAAAATGGTAAAAAAAACAAAATTGTTTCAGGAACAATTATACATATCGAGGCATAATTTTTTTCATGGGTATTCCAACAGTTCGTATGACGTTGATATAAATTGTATTTTCTCTCTCAGCGCAGTAACAAACTCAATTTTTTTTAGTATGAAATTTTTAAAAATAATTAGATGGAAGGTCCCGTATTTTCGGTTTTATTCTTGCAGACAAATCGTATAAACTAACCAAGAAAAAAAAGAAGTACACAACCTCAAAAAAAAAAACAGCGTCGTGAGACTATCGAAAATATTTTCCCCGAAAGAAATCGCCGGCGGCCAAAATATGGCTGATGTTTATCATTTACGGTCTTTTTTGTGACGGTTGTTGCAGCGACCGTGCGAGTGACTCTCCGTAGGCGGGCCGACGGTAATCCCCAGTAGAGCAAAAAAAACCAAGTTAGGTACTATACTATACCTAATTTAGTGCAAAGAAACTGTTCGCATATTAGTCATTTTTTATACGAGAGGCCATAATGTCAATACAGCACACACGTGTATGCAGTTCACCATTTTTTTTTCTCTGCATTACGCAAAAAAAAAAAAACAGAAAACAGAACGTTTGCTCATGTTTATCTAGTACGCTAGTTTTTTTTTGTTTCCCGCCGACGTTTTTCTGAGATACAAATTTTTAGCTGATTGAAATATCAACGACGATCTCAACGAGCGAAATGTGTTGAAATAAAATTTAACGCAAAGAGAGAGAGAGAGAGAGAGAGAGAGAGAAACACGTTGTACTATGTATCATCCACGTGGAAAACAGAAAGAAATAAACAAGAAATGGCCAATTTGACGAAAATTCGAAAAACGAAAGAGCAAAGCAAATAAGAAAAACGCTAACCGCTGCTATTATGAAAGAAAGCTGATAAAAAAATAAAGTGTGAGCTATAAAGTATTCCTGGTAATTTCACATTGATGATTTTCGTTTTTGTCGACGACGGAGCTAAACGTATGATTTATTCGGTCTGAAAATTAAAAACAATCCTAACTTTGACCTTTCTTTTTGTTTGAAATAAAAATGGACGTTGAATTCGAAGTAATGCAAATAAAAATATTTACACACAGACACCACTCGTACACTCTTGTGTATCTCATTAATACACGTGTATAAACATTTTTACATAAAGACAATTGTATTCGATTATGCGAATCCGGTATGATTGTGTAATTTTAAGTAATTGGGCGTAAAAGTCGTACAGATGAATAAAAAAACAATAATAATTAGTTAGAATAAATCATACTGAGCCTGCTCAAAAATGCTGTTTTGTACATAAGCTAATCGTTGCGATGTGTCAAAAAAAAGAAAACGTAACTTCGTTACATGAAAATTTTTGTATATGATGACGTTAGTGAGATTTTAAGTAAGGGAGAGAGAGAGAGAGAGAGAAAATGTATGTTTGTGTATGTGTGTGTGTGTGTGTGAAAAATGAGAAAAAAAAGAATTTCGAGTTTTCTAATCAAAGTTAAACTGACACTAACCCACGTTGACCATTAAATGGCTGAGATTTGTTGTGTTTTTGAAGAGTTTAAATAACCGTTTGGTTTTTCTTGTTTTTATTCACTGTCTTCGGAATGCTTTTTTTTATTATGCTACCGCTGTATCGTATTTTTTTTTTAATACTTGCTACGTATACATGCATACACACATATGTATATATTTAAAAGTACAATGCATCGTCGTTGAGGCGAAGTTATGTTTAATAAAGGGTGTACTCATTTAATATCTTACTATACAGAAAAGTTTTGGTGGATTGATTTTTGATTTTTTAATCATTTAAACAATTACTAGTCTCGTTTTTATTGAAGCATGCTGCAGCTATTGCGTATATATACACGAACCGTGAAAAAAATGAAAAATACGAACAAAACGAAGAAATAATATTTGTAACGTAATTGTTAAATGAGTGTACCTCTCTAATCACCAACTCTTCGAATGGATATCCAATATACAGTGTCGTATGAAAAAATGAAAATGACAACGTGTACTCATTGACGTTCAGCTATATTACCTTTTCCTCTCGTGCTCACAGATGAAATTCTCTCGAGAGATCACCTCTGTAAGTCTTGAACGGTTATTGGACCTTCTCCGATCTCGTAAACGATCGTTCGAAATTTCTAAACAAAAATGAAATAATAAAACGACATTTAAAAAAAAAACAATGATGCTACGGACTAAGCGTTGAGTTCTAAAATGAATTATACTCGCTGACATCGAAGTTTGCAACGTCGAAAGTCGACGACAATTATTATTTTTCAATTTCTTGAATTTCTTTTCGCAAGTACTCGCTACGAATCCTCAATAATTTTTGAATTAGCTCATTCGAAAATCCAGGTTTCGAAAGTTCACAAAATATTTAGTAAAATTTAGTTATACTGAATTTGTAGTAATACTGAAAATAAGAAAGTCTTTTTTTCCAATCCCACGCTTCACTACATTTAAACTTTAAGATGATAATACTCAAATTTTGATATCTCGTATCTTCATTTTTCGATTGCACGAGTTTTATATTTGGGGACAAAGAAAAAAAATCATTAAATTTTGTTTAGCGAATAACAAACATGCAGAAATCGAGATAGAATTTTGTCAAGGTTTAAAATGAGAATAGATACATGATGACAGTACCGAGCGAATCGCAGAGGCTGTTCTCGTGGGGCCGCGATCTGCAAAAGACTTTTTTCTCCGTTATTTTACAGATAGAAAAACGCGAGAAGCTACGGAGACAGAGGACAAAACGGAGAAATTGAGAAAATCAACGAAGGAAACGTTGGAGCAAAATTTCACACCGAGTTTGGCGAGAAGACTGAGTCGTCAATTTATCGAGCAGACGAGGCAATCGTTGCCGCGTTCACCATCGATACCGCGTGAAAGATTGTATCGTTCGTCAACGGACGAGAGGGCGAACGAGGAGGAGTCTCATCGTGGTTATGGGGCATCCGCGTTGTCCGATCGGGAATGTCGTAGTCGCTCGTGCGATCGAGGTGTCAGACGCGCGAACAGTCTTTTGGAGAACAGCAATCGACCGGACAGATTCGAGCAGCGATCACCTCGAAGAAGCGTGAGTCTCTTCGACGACGAGGAGGAGGACGAGGATTCGATGTTAACGGCAGGAGGGCCGTCATTGGGTCGGCAGGTTATCGGCCTTGGTCGTAAATATCGCGATGGCTCGAAATCGAGTTTGTCCAATTTTCACAATTATCGAACAGACAAAATCCAGGAGGAGCCTCACGACGAGAAGCCACTACCGGAAGTCGAAGCTTCCCGCTGCAACGGAAATTCCAACATCGACTCGAACGCCACTCTGGCTGATACCGGGTCGAGCTTATCAGCAAAATCCTGTGAAACTTCGCCAGCCGAATCATCATCGACTATCGGCGATTCCGTTTCCACTTACAAGCAAAACTCCCGTGACTTCGAGAGCAGACTCTTGGCCGCGGAGAATCTCATAAAAGAATCGAAAGCTCGCAATCTCGGAGCTGGAAAGTACGATCGTAATTTGTCATCGAGTTACAAGGACACTGACAAGTGTGACAAAGAATTGCTAACTTCGATCACCGACGTTTCCGGCGATTTCGCCAAGCGCCGGAGCTGCATACCAAGCTTGAGATTGCGTTCGGGCTCATTGACCAGAGAATCTTCCGCTCCGTGTGAACGCAGAAATACACTTTCCTGTGCCAAGGAAACCCACGCTGGTACTCCGGAGAGATCGATTCTCAGCAAATTTTTCCGCGCCGGAAGCAGCAACGGCGTTAGGAGTGAAGAAACGAAAGAGAAGTCACCAAAAGCCAAGGAACCTCGTAGGATTTCGAGATTCTTGAGGCCGGACTTCTTCGATACCCCGAGGGAAGAAAGCCAATACGTCAAGGAGAAAGAAGCGCAGAAGGCTGCGGAAAACGAGCGCAGGAAATCTCGCTTCACGAGGAAGAAGAGTGAGACCAAGTCGATCCCGGCTACCGTCGATGAGGAGAACAAGGCCCAAGAGGAAAAACCGGAGAAGGAGTTGAAGAACGAGGCTAACGCTATGACTCGTGACAAAACCGAGGTTCAACCTAATGATAACAAAATGGACGAACAGACCGGCAATTCACAGAGCGAAGCTAAGCTCGAAAAACAAACTTCGAGGAATAGTTTCCTGCATTCGTTGGAAAAGAAATTGGAGAAGTTTCGTTCCAGCGATGAAAATGCAAAATTGTCAAATGGAAATGGGCCTATGAGTGATCGAGCTGAAAATGTAGCCTCGGCAATAGAAATCGTACAAGATACTCAGCCACTCGCCAAAAGTCCAACCAGCGTCGACGATTTCTCGCTCGATTTCAACGCCGGTACTTCGAAAAGTCGAGTTTCCTCGGTACTCGGACTCTTCAAGAATGACAATGCCAAAATGAGCTCTAATGGACAACGCTCGCAAAGCACGATTCTAAGCAAATTCAAGAAAAACCCTTACAAGGGTTCCAGATCCGACGGTGTGCTGTCCCTCGAGCAAAATTCTTCGTCGAACATCAATGGTAGCAAGATACCAACCAAGTTCACCAAACCGGAAGTCAAAAAGAAGACAGTCGCTGACGCTAGGAAAATGTCGGATCCAACTTCCGAGGCGAAAAAATCACCATCCAAGGAAAAGAGTCCAGTCGAAAGAACCACGCGAAAATCTCTCGAAAGTCAATTGAAGATAACAAAGAAAGCGAGTCCGGAAAAATCCCTCGAGGGGAAACAAGACAAGCCGGAAAAGTCGACAAGCTTGAAAGATGATTTATCCAGAAAGAATAGCTCGCCTGACAAGCTTGAGAATAAGACGAGTCTCGCGAAACTATCGACGAGAAAACTCTCCTCGGAAAAAGTAGTCGACAACAAACAGCTCCAAACCGAGACGGGGGAGGATAAAAAAATTGTTAAAGTGAAGAAAAATGTAAAATCACTAAGCAGCCTCGTGAAGAACGGTTCTATCACGAAACTCGAGGGACGCGATAAAGTCGAAGAGGCTGACAAGAAAGTAAAGAAAGTCACGAAAACGAAGGAAGTCTCGGAGAAGGATCCGACCGATGGCACGAAGAAAAAGAAAATCGTTCGCGTCGTGAAGAAAGTTGGAAAAACTTCCGACAGCTCGGACAGCAAGTCGGACGAAAAAGAACCACCGAAAAAAACGTTGATGAGGAAAATCGCTTCTGCTACGAAAAAGGACGCGAGTCCCGAAAACGCGTCGGCAAAAAAAATCAAAGACAAGAGTCCTGAAATTGCGACGAAGATCAAAGAGAACAGTCCCGAAAATTTGGCGAAGATAAAGGACAAAAGTCCGGAAAAACCGTGCAATGTCAAGGACAAAAGTCCGGAAACGTCGATCAAGATTAAGGACAAAAGTCCGGAAGCGTCGAGCAAGATTAAGGACAAAATTAATGAAACGAAACTGCCGACCACTGTCCTGAAAACTGGAGAACCAAAATCGACACTTGGTATTCAGAATACTTCCACATCTTTCCTCTGTAATCCACCAAAGGTCGTTTCCGAATCACCGGAAGGAGCGCTCTTATCCTCCAATATAATCCCCGAAGAGTCCGAAATTTCGAACGTGATAGAAACTGGACCAAACAAAGAGGCAGATTTGAACTCGCCAACCATCACAGCCACAAAAACCAAAGCAAGTCTCAAGCTGGATTTGACCAAAATCCCACAGCACTCTTTCAAGATGACCAAAAAAGAATCCACCAAAGAACCATCCAATCAGAAATCAGCTTCTTCCGTGCCTCAAACTATCGAATCCTCAAAAACAGACGAAGGTGAAGCTCCAGTGCTGGACAACCCCTCAAGAATGGCACACAACACGAACACGACTGAAAAAAAGGTCTTCGATAAGCCACTGATGAAAGATGTCGAAAGCGATTTAACCAGTCCGGAAATCTCGAAAAATCTGGACAGTGTCCCGGAAAAGCCAGTAGAATTAAAAAGAATCATTGATGACATTGAAAAGTATCCCAACGCGAGACCAACGACTCTCTCACTAGAGACGAAAAATCCTCCGAGAGAAATTCCGAGTGATCATACAGAGGAAATGTTTTCACCTTTAGACGACGCCGAGAGCTTCGATTCTTGGTCGATCTGCTCGGCTGACTTGAATCATCATCGTCACGACTTGAATTCTCCAACTTCGCCTACTTATTCGCCAATAAGCCGCGGCGATCATCCAGAGTCCATTATCGACAGGATACGTCGCAAGAGTTTTTACTCGAGATTCAACGAGAGAAAAAGAAAGAGCTCGTTGAACGCGCCACCACCAGGTATCAATTTGCCAACTTCCTCGACTTTGCCACGGAAGTTCAGCTTCAACAGCTCTCGCGACAGGCATCAAGAGTACGGTAAGCCAAGCATCTATGGAGGATCATCGAGGAGAAATCCTGAACGCAGTTACAGCTTGTACAACGAGGAGCCAGTGCCCAGGTACCGAAAATCCTCGGTCGAAAGAGATCGACATTATTCCGATTCGATCGGCAACGTGGCCAGTTCTTCCGGCGATTCAAAATCTCCCAATGATCAATATGGGAGTTTGGGCTCTTGCTATGATCCGTTGAGAAGATATCGCGTCACGCCGAGCCCGGAATCTCTGAATTCACATCGAAAATATCAGAGTACTGATTACGGTCTTGATGACGATAATGGGCATTACAGAAGCCCAATGTCACCATCTTTTCACAATGATTCTAGCCTCGAGTCGTACTCGTCGTCTCGTAGTTCGTTGCCCCGAAAATATGGTTCCGTAAGTTCCTGTCCTGAAACGAAAACGGCCAATTACTACGAGGAACTTTTGTCACCATCGCGCTCGGATTATTTCACGCGGAAAATACCAACGGCTGGGGACTACCAGACGAAACACGAGAACGGCTATCACAATGGGAACTTGGATCTCCGTCAAATGGAGACTGACAAGTGGAGGAGTGTCGATAGAACTGACGATGGACGGCGCGTCGTCCCAGCGAGGTAATCTCACTCATTATTGACTATCTGAATTTTCGATGTTTACTTGGGCTCAAGTATATTTTATCCCTTAACGCCGAAAATGAGTTGAACAAACATTTGTTTTCGAAAAGCTGAAGCCTAATTTTATATCAGATTTTTCAAATTTCTAATTCGGTTGAATGCGAATTCGAGAAGTATTATGACTGCGGGAGAAATGAATACGTTTTTAAGGTTACTGAATTGAAATTCGATGTAAAATATGATTTTCAACAGTAAGAATTACAGTTGCAATATGGTGGATGGGTATTCGAAAGATAGTTGGATTTCAACGGAAGTTTTATCATTCGGTGTTAGGGGTTAGATTTTAGACAACATAGACTAAAAAATTCGATAACCAGGTCAATTGGAACATTTTTAACATTTACATCCGCCATGTTGTATCCATATTGAATTTTGAAAATATATTGATAGATTCGAATGCAGCGACCTCGAAAAACGTAGAATCCTTACTTTCCTCGAAATTAAACCGTAGTATCAAATTTGCATGCACCATTTTGTATTTGATTTCAAGTTTGGATCCATACTCACGAAATCGATGATTTACCAAATAACGGTCAAATCGATAAAGTAAAAACGTGTTTTTTTAACGTCCGTATATACGTATATAATCCATACGTACGAACATATGTCATAATGCAAAAGTGGCACGACTTTGCCCTGCCTATATCCGTGTCATTGTCAAGGAATCGATCTTGACATTGCACTCTCCAAGCGAATATACATTGCGAAGATACACGGTTATCATACATTGCAACTGCCCATTTTTTAGGAAAAAGAATTTGTGTGGAAGTGAGTTTGGAGTGAAGAATTTCTACCGTATGTAGAAAACAAAATATAGCCAACGATCAGTTTACGGTGGGTCGGAGACTCGTCTTAAGGATGTATGTTATCCACTGTTGACTCGTTACGCGCCCGCGTCAACTATATTATCGTCGAAGGTTAGCTGGAATGAATTTAGCGTTGATCAGACTGCACCGTAGAAAATGTAGAGTAGAAATCGCCGTTTTTATTTTCGCTACGGTTGTTTCTGTTGGTAATTTCATTGCTGGGTGAAACCGGCGATGACACAGGCTTTTTTCAAGTTTTCGTTGCGGTTTGTGCGGTTGCCAGTAGTAAATGAAACAAAGAGAAAATATACTTTAAAAAACATTCGACCTCCACAGATGGAAACATTTTTCAAAGTTTAAAACTAATTTCATCAACGACCTTTTTTCAAATCCACGTAAATGTAGAGGTAGAATGAATCCATTCGGAAGATAATGAAGAAGATCAAAAGAATTAATCTCATCGATTCAATTCCACAGGGGCAATGCAGAAAACGGATCCCAAGATTTGCCAGTCCCGAGTGAGGAACTTGATGCCAAAGTGTCGAATGCCGAATAACACGGAACAACTCTGATCATCACTGGAATGAAGTGAACTCTCTCTCTGTCTCAATTACCGATCAATTCCAAGTGACGAAAAGTGATCGGTCAAAGCTTCCAGCGGATTTATTCCCTTATCTCAGTCTACCAACTTCACGGATTTTTATAAGATACATATAAAGTCGTAGAGATAAAAATAAGAGTGAAGCCATAATAACCGAAAAATCAACAAAGTCAAAGATCTTCGATTAAACCGACGAACAATTGTGAGGGCCGATTTTTTTTACAGTATACAAATCAACATAACCTAAAAAGAACAGATTAGTCACTGTAGGCCTAGCCACTCGATCAATTGTCAAAAATCAGAATCTCGATGAATATTCGCGTGCCAAATACGAAGAAGAAAAAAAAGTGTTTAGTCTCCGTCTTGCGTTACTATAATCGCTCCATGTTTACAACGATCAGATTTTTATAATTAACGCTACGTTTTGAGTTTCCCATTCTATCGTTTGTTTGTTTTTTTTATATCTGGAATAAGAGTGCGAGAGCCAACCCTTTATTTATTTTAGTTATAAGCCCTCAATGATTGTGTGCTTCCTGACAAGACGCGAGTGTGTTTGTTTTTCTTCTTTTTTTTCTATTATCATTATCATTATTATTGTCATACTTAGTACGATCCAAAGGGTATCACGACGCGTGATGTCCGTGAAATTTGATACGGGCGACGAGTTCATTTGTTACGAGTGTGTCGTAAGCAAAATTGAATATTTATGAAATCCAAACGATATTATCGAGGCTCGAATTTTTATAGAAATATAAATGATTAATTCGGCAGCCACGAAATGTTTTATAGAGATTTAATCGTACGTTACTTATTGAAGATTAAAAAATTGATTTTTTCGCTTTTTTTATAGAGAGAGTTTTTTTAAGCTGTATCGTCTGACGAGACGATGTAATAAGTAGATTAGACAGCGACGAGTGCTCTTGGACACTTGGGTGTATTATCGGTCGAGTGGAAAATCATTACAAGTACTTTTATCCATAAGTTCAAAAAAAAATCATAATTTAAAAAATTTCTCATCAGCTTCTCATTTCTCATAAAAATTTCTCATTCCGAAATACATTTCAAGAGTACCGACTTTTTTTCTGCGATGATTCTTGGCCTGAAATCATATTAGAGGACTTTCCATTCGATCGGTATTCAGAATTGTGCCAAAAGCAACGTTGCCTCGTCGCTGTAGAATTTTTAATCGAGTGCGCCACAATATTTACGAGCAACGTCTAGTCAATAAAAACAAAACTGCACAATAATTATAAATCAAATGGCAGAGTATGCAACTAGATATATTATTATTATTACTATTATTACCATTCAGACAGAGCGTTGGAAGACGCAGCTACGAAACTCCTCGACTCAACGAAGATTATCCATTGAGCTTTTTAATTAGTTCCTTGTAACGATACTCTCACCTTTATACTTACGTAAAATTGGATTCATAATAAGATCAACGAGATTATTTTTTGAGGAAAAAAATCTCACTATTCTGTTTATAATCTTACGCAACGTTGTGTGTTTTCTTTTTTTTTATTCATATACAAATATTTGAAAAATAAATTACAGAGTTCTACAAAAAAATGATAATTTTCGACCAGGCAATTCTTTGTCCTATCCTCCGGCTTGAATCAACGTGATGTCATTGGCCTAATATCCGTTACGTCAAAACGTGCTGTCAGCTGTTTCTAGCAGAGAGTTGCAGCAACGTTTACGACGATTGAGGGGCGTATCGTAACCCTTATCAAGACACAAACTGGATCCGATAAAACTTATTTTTTATACGGAACGGTACGAAAAGGAAAATCGAAGGATCAAGCTCGTTGAAGAGTTTGTACCGTCTTATGGAAAATCTGCGATAACTGGAAAGTTTTACGCCAAACATGAGGCTGTAACGAGCGAAGAATGTATTCCCAAGGAATATACAAAATTGATTGAAAGGAGAACGATAATGAAGCCTAGCGATATTTACTCGTTCAGACCACCGGCCGTGAATATGGAGTGAGAAATTATACAAATCGATAACATGTTTTTTGTAATTTCCCTAAAAAAGCAAACTCCTTCAGGGAATCACAAAAAGCTTGGTACATATGAAAAATAATGTAATTAGAGCGTAAGTCGAATGAATATTTTAAATGGTGTTGTTAAAAGTAAGTAAATATGAAAATCACATTTTTTCGTTTTCGGTTCGACAAAGATATGGATGGTTCGCAGATCCTCTGATTCCAAGATCCAAAGATCCGAGGCTATATTTTCCCTTGAAGCATTGTGATTTCATCGAGACTGAAATAAAAATCAGACAAATCGACCAGGGAAAGATCAAGGACAAATTTGTCGGTGTTCCTTTCAAGCTTTAATTGTTCCTGTTATTCTCATGGAAAAATTACTTTTAATCCTATCGTTGCGAGTGATAAATAAATTTTTTCAAACGTATGAATCGTTCGCCCTTATTTCGAAAACTATGGACATTATAATAAAGAGTACAAAGAAAGGAGTTTTGTATGGTCCCTTCTTTCGTACGTACCTTGGGGACCTTCATCAATGCATTTTCATTTTCTTATCTCGTAGTGTTATCAAAATTATCCATCAACGAAAACCTACTGTTTAAAAAGTTCTTTCGAAAGACCGATATTGTATTTTTTGTTAAATTAAAACAATCATACCGCTGCAATTACAATTACAATTTATAAATGATGTTTGATTTGGATATTTGACGAGAGAATTAACGCCAAGTTCTGCACAAAAATGTACAATATTCGATAAAGCATAAAAAATTCAATTTTTGATGAAGCATAAAACATCCAATTTTCGTTGGAGCCTAAAAACTCCCACACTCAAAAGTACAAAAATCACACCAATTTTCAAAAACACATCGTGCTATCCTTGTTTGGTAGGTAGATCAAGAAAATGGTATATTAGACGCGAGGTGATGAGATATCATACTTAAACTTTTCTACCTTTCGGGATTGACGTGAAAGTTTGTTGTGATGATGTAACCAAGCAACGAATAATTCCATGTAGTCGGGTCGGTGAAGCGAAAATATTGAATCTATCGTGAAAGTACGCCGGAAAATAGGTATAAATTAGCGAGTATGCTTTTGTTTCTTTGTTTCTCGCGTCACTGAGAATTTTGGCGTATGGAAATTTATAGTTTTACAAATGGGTGAACTTTGTACAACTATGCTCGAAATCAGGAATAGCGTGAGTAAAGCTGTGACAGCAATATGATGGGAGGCCGTGGATTTTGCGTCAAAATTGAAATCGACCTGCAAGCAGTGGGTACCAAAAAGTTTACGTTTATTATTAAAATTAGTAAATATCTAAAAAGTATTTTTTTTTTAATTTTGTTTTGGCGGCGTTGAAGGTAACCTGCCCAGGTGTTTGGCTATGCCCAAACGGGAAAGTGGCACTTCGTATAAACACACTTGATGCGAAGATTGAGTCGCGTCGATTGACGCCCGCGTTTCCCCTCGTCTACCACGATAAATTCAGGTGCAAAAAGTTATTCACCGGAGTAAGCACACTGGCCGAGTTGCAGAACAGTTTGGAGGATGAGTATCTGTACGCGGAGTTGATTCAGTGGTCGTCGCCGAAAGGGACTTCCGTAATTCTCGCAACGTTCGAAACGAATTTGGCTGATTTACTTTATCCACCCTCGTGTTCCAAAGGACTACTCGCAGGGAGCGAGGTCGATTTGCTCATGGAACCGACCAAATATTTTCCGGTAATATGCGACATGTGCTAGCATCCCCATTCCATTCAAATAAACGAAAATTAATTTTATTATTAGAAATTTTATTTGCAATTTTATCATTTGAATTTTTATCACTTGCGATTTCATCATTTAGAATTTTATTTTTTATTGTTGTATATCAGAAATATTATCGCACGGAATTTCATTATTTGACATTTTATGATTTGGAATTTTCATATCTGCAATTTGTTTTAGATCAAATTTAATTATACTGAATTTTTCTCATTTACAACTTTTTTTTGTTTGAATTTTAGTATTCGCAATTTTTTGAATTTTCCATAGGGTATCCTAGCACCAAAAATCGAAGTTTCAACTCGTACGATTATTGAAGAAGTGGTAGGAGTTTTTGAGGCGATGATTTCTGGATCACGTATAATAAATCCAAAAACTATCAATTCGAAGGTACGCCACACCGGGAGCAGAAGAATTTTTTTGTTTTTTTCAAAATAAACAAATACGGAAATAAATAACTTGACATTTGCAGAACGGAACCTGTGTGCACAGAAAAAGGCCATCTACGGGTATAATACGGCAACGAAAAGTTTGTCATACTCAAGGAAAACCCAAAGTACAAGCGAATCGATCGTAAGTATGTGGCAACTAATTTTCATCAGAAAAAACTCAGATCGAATTTATTAATATTTGATCCAAAGTTTATATCGGAACGTGCCGTTTAAATCTCTAAGAACGCAATCCACTATTTAACATTCAGTTCAATATCTTCAGCTTACGACGGAGACACGTAAGTCCAGACGAAACAATTTCATCTCTATCGACCACGTCGAACGATTTTTCGCAATCGCACATCCAGCATCGCTGTCATAAATCAAAAGGAACGACCAGTTCCGCCGACCAACCGATGATTTCAGCAACTTCTGAAACTCCTATTCCCAAGAGTTCACACATGTTCGAAAACTGTCCCGTCTGTTCCAAGTACAAGTGTTACTTCTCACATAATCACGAGGCATGTCATAAGCCCTCGGAAAATCTTCAAAAAATCAACGATTCGGAAAAGTGTTCGCGTCGGTCTTGCGTCGAGCGAGATAAGGGCGGAGAGAGAGGCAGACCTAGAAGTGCACCGCAGACCAATTCGATCCATGATTCTTCGTCGTTATTGGCGTGAGTTGAGGGGATGCTGCACGATAAATACGAGATAATGCACTCGACGAGCTTTGCTAAAATAATATCTAATTAAATTTTAATGGCTTATCGAAAATGTTCTTAAATTTTCAGTATGAGAGCGAAACCTACAGAATTTCAAGGTCAGCGTGCCAAATCGAACAACGCGAGCGAGGAGTAAGTTTTGCTGGATCATTTATTACAATAACTATTTACATTTTTATTTTACACTTTATACGCAACGTTTATTGATGTTTCGTTTCTTCTCAGTCCGCAAATTGCCAAGTATTTCGATAGCGAGAGGGATCAAGGACGGCAAGGATTTTACAAAAACTTGGAGAAATTTTACAAGAGAATGTACAAGCAAGCCAAGCTTCGAGCTCGCGAAGTTGATTGTTCGTGAAGGAAATCAAATAGCAAAAAGGCTTGAGGAATATTCAATGATAATCAATCGTCAGAACTTTTTTTTAATTGATCGTTGATGTTATAAAAAAATGTCAAATCCGTCTGTGTCTCGTATTTACGTACTACCGATTTAAAATGACTTCAAGGAAAACAACGACGAAAGAAATAAAAGGTTACGAGATGGAATATTGGGATTCCCTTGCCCTTTAATGCTTTACATAGATTTGTTTCCCTCGCGTGAACGCCGGCGAACGGTTAATTTGGTAGCCTCGTAGTGATACCGATTTACTCAGCAGAGCTGGCGTACGCAAATGAATACCTTTACCCTGCGGAGTCCATGCTTTGACCTCGACCTTTTTTTCGTGCTGTGCAGTCACTGCGATCCAACCTTTGGAAAAACAATCGATTTTTGTGATTATTAACGTTAAATAGAGTATGTGGAAAAATATTTTTTATGGAACATTCCTTTACGATTTTTCTTGCCGTTGAAAGTGGCACGACACGATAGTTCTAAAAGTGGAGTAGTAGGAAACGATCAACGTTCCGTGACTTCAGGTATGGAAACTGTTTGACAGATTTTGAAAATATAAAAAGTAGTTCACCTGCACTCGAGAGTACAACGTCGGCGGCTGATTCCTTCATTCCGATACCCACAAAATCGAAAGCTTTTGATTCCAACTGAGGAAAGAGTTTCAAACGTTCGGGATCGTTGATAGGCACCATGAGAGCATCGGTTTCGAGTAGACTTTTATAAAGTTCATCTGCATCCGTGGTTCTACACATGGTGACAGGGAGTTTGTTACTCGCGAAGACTGTGCAACTGAAAACGGCACAACACTGTTACGTCTTGAAAAGATATGCAGTAAAACACTGATAGCATTGTGATATGGTCACAATATCGTCAAGTTTTATCTGTGCTTAGGTATCATGAATGTTCAGCGTAGGATTTTCCAGTCAATTAGCTAGGGATATTTCAGTCCGATGCAACTTACATAATTCTACCAGATCCCTTGAGGTAATCCAATCTTCCAAGGCCAGCGAGGAATAAAGTCTGACCCTTGAACACAGTGAAAGATCTCGGTGATATTATGTGCCTCGGCAATGTCATCAGTAATTCTTCCGTCGTGAGAAAATGCAGAACTTGATCAGGAAGTATTGCACCGGGCGTATCGTAACACCAATGGCTGTGTCTATATATTTGCGCGTTCTCGTTCAAACCCACGCGACCGGAGTTGTTCACAGCATCCACACCGAACCAACCATCACTTGATTTCTCTGATCTCAAGGAGAACGATCTGCCGATGTTTCCTGATATGTTATTTAAATTCATTAGTGAACATAATCCTGTGGGTGCTGTGTTTCTGGTAACAAGTCGCTCACCATGTAAGCTGGCATGATAAAGCTTCTTCGTATCTTTGAACAGTTCCATTCTATACGCTGCCTCTTCTTGTTCGAATTCTTGCTGAGCTTTTAATCTTTGAGTCCTGACCCAAAGCCGCTTGGCAACTGGATTGAGAATCGGAAATTTCAAAAGATTCAAGGTAGTTCCGGGCCATGGAGATATTGTTGCTTTCTGTATGAGATCAGCAGCTTGTATTTTGCAGTAGTCCGATCGTAGTAGAGCATTAAAAAGGGACGATTTACCAACGTTGGTGCATCCAATTAAATACACATCACCTGAAAGGAAAGAAAGATTTGCATTTATATAAAGTGGTTTCATTCATTCAAAAAGCGAATGATTCACAATTTCATGGAACAGAAGTGCATACCCCTGTACTCCCAAAGTTTGTGCAATTTATTGATCAGTGATTCAACGCCATATCCAGTTTTTGCAGATATCAACGAAATGTTCCTGATGTTAGAGTCGCTGATTCCCATTGACACTAACATCTTCCGTAAAGACTCTTTAACATTTGCGAGGAAACACGGACTGTCCTTTGGCAATAAGTCGATTTTATTACCAACAACGAAAAGTGGCATTTTATTGCTGATAATATCTTTTATACCAGGCCAAATGCTGCAAGGAAAATCAGTAAGATCCACCATCAGTATGACTGCGGCCCTTTTGCCCTTTATCTCCCTTAGCAGAGCTGGATACTCTTCCTGTGATACGGTAACATCCAGCGCTGTTTTATAGTGCTTCATGAAGTGACAGCGTTGACATAGGCTTGATAGAAGAATCGCACGTGTTTGGTTCTCTAGCAATTCAGATGGGAGATATCCGGGCAAGGCTGAATCTTGGCATTGCAGGAGAGCTCCACAACCGCCGCAAGGTATCCTTGTGACGGGCACGTTTGGTTTGGGAGTTCCATAGAGAGATTTGGGATAATCATCTGCCTCAGTGCCATTGTACTGCTCGTAATCGTCCATCCAATTGGGTGGGATGTTTACTGAGTAATTGGTTGATTCGTGCTTGGCATTGTCATCACAGAAAGTTTTGGTATCGATGATTTCTTCCAAACAAGGCGCTTCCTCTGAGTTTTTTGTCTCCAAATACTTTTCGTAAAGATCAACATAGTCTTTGTTCAATTCATGTGAATCACGGTCATCCGTGTCCTTGGAAATCGCCACATTCTCATAATGATCAGTAGAAGCGTATGGCATGTGAAACGTCGAGGAATTCTGAGCTAGGAATTCGGATGATTCTGTCTCTTTGCTTTCTGTTTCCAAGCATTGTTCACTGCAAGTGTCTTCGTTTTCAGGTCCCTCTGATTTCTTCAAGTACTTCAGTGCCATACTTATAGCAGGGCTTTCCATCAGCTCTTCGTTTCGCTTAGTTCTAAATCGGCGCGACAAGTATGACAGTATTTTTCCATTTCCCCTGCTGCCCAATCTCAAACTCCTACGCTCGAGATAATCGCTGTAAATTATTTTTTCCGACAGCGCTCGGACCCTCGGGTCGATTTTGTACTTTTCAATGTCTTTCTCACTTATCAACAATTTTTCCGGCACCCACTGACCGTAATCACGAGCTATGACTCGATTACAGAAACTGAGAGTGAACGCGATTGTTTCGTTGCAAATACACGCTGGCGACCATCGAAACTTTCCAAGCATGATTCTTCGTGCGGACAACATTTTGTTCAAATTTAATCTCAGCATTTGAAGTGCATGCCTACTTTCGCGACTACTTTGAAGCGCTTATTTTTTACTTTTTAGGCTAGGTCGTGTTGTTTATAACATTGTACGCAAATTACAAACGCTCCGCGTAGGCGAATAAAACACTCGTTCACGCAACGACACTTTAAACGCTATAATGCACGTCTTGTGATTTTCTTTTGGTTGCGTCAAGCTTTTTGGTTTTAATAATTTTCTTACGCACGCACGCGGTTCCCGTTCGCCGGTAGACAGTGTCCCGACCCAACCTCATTTGAAGAGCGATCAGCTGTTGCTCTATTATACGCTGCTAATTTGCACAGAAATAAAATAGGCAGAGGGAATGACACGATGCTCTATTTCCACACATAAAAATGAATTTTATTTTGACCGCGTTTTTACAGTTCTACCCCTCACCTACTATAACTGCATAATTGTTCGCATAATCATTAATCTCTTAACGGTTGTATCATAACATACATTGATACGTATATGGATGGATATATTCCCTTATCATACACCGATGTAGCTATATATACACGTACAAGCAGGCAAAGGTTTTATAACATGACTAGCGTCACGACTGGCAAAGTGGTAAACTGAAAATTCCGGACATTTCGGGTTGTTGCCATCCCCTTCATAAGTAACCTAATTGCTCAAAGATATTCATTGCAAACTTCACTCGAATGTTCCTGATGCCAAACAAATAAGACGCACGTTTCGGAACAGCGTTTTCGTTAGAAGTACGTTAATCGTGTGGAGAAACCGGCGTCTACAAAAGTTTCCACTGTTTATTCGTTCGAAGTCCAACGAATGATATTCGTCTACCGAGATCGGAGACTCTCCATTCACATTCGCTTTGACAATTTCGTCTCTCAACCTCACATCCGATGGAGATCGAGAGTAACGAATCATCGGACCGTCCACTGGAGGAGGAATGCCCCCAAGGAGTGCGTAACCTAAAAACTGACGAATCCCCCCAGCCGAAGCCTACAGAAGTAGAAACTGTTGGAGCAGAGTCTACAGAAGACAAATCCATTTTGAAGGTTGTGGAAGATGACGATGGCTGTGTAAGGGAATGCAAAAATTCCTTCAAAATACCAGCTGCCTTGATTGGACCACGACGGGGCAAACCAGGTCAATTAAGGTCCCCGAGTAGTTTACCAACCAAGGAATGCGCCGAGCAGCCTCATCCAACTCCAGATCACATCTCCAGTGAAGAGAACCCAAGTGTGGACAAAGCTAAAGCGTCTACTAGTGACAAGCAACAGATACCACTGCAGTACAAGGAACCTTCATGGGCAGGCAAGCCGACCGCCGACTACAAAGTGGAGGTACTGAAATCTGGTGTTATTTTGGAAACTATCGATATTGGTGAAAAAAGTTATCACGTCGTTGGGCGACTTCCCACTTGTGATATATCCCTGGCTCATCCAACGATATCGCGATATCACGCAGTACTCCAGTACAGACAATCCCAGGATGAGAAACATCCCACTGGTTTCTACCTCTACGATCTGGGTAGTACCCATGGAACTTTCTGGAATGGGTGCAAAATTAGACCCAATACCTATGTCCGACTGCAGGGTGGCCACATGATCAGATTTGGTTGTAGTCAAAGAAAGTTCATAATTCAAACACCCCCCGAAGACGAGGAGGAAGAATCTGAACTGACCGTTACAGAGTTGAAGGTATCGGACAGTACACTTTGGATATACTTCATTCGTGAAGTATTTTACAGATATTTGGATTTGCATTGTTTTAATGCATCGACAGTTTTCATTTTATTCATTTCTCCATGTATATTGACGTCTGTAATATCTGTTATAAATTTATATCGAGAATCTCTAATATCGATAATAATTATTGTTTGAGAAGTTTAAGTTATGAAATAAAAACGAACGTTTCCTGCAGTCAAATCATGCAAACGTCGGTGTCAATATTTTTGCAGCTTTTCAATGAAAAGTATATGTGTGATATCATTATTAATAAATATTTATGTGACAATACTTTCGGAGCCAATTGAATTTCTAATAATGAGCATTGCAATGAAAATGGAGGAGGGGATAGAAAAATAATGAGAAATTTCGTTGCATTTAGATGATGCAAATCTCAGCAGTTATCGATGGCTATGTAATCTTTTAGAGTGTTCAATAAAACCTTCAATTTGTCATGCACAAGGAAAAACGTCGCTTGCTGCTACTAGAAAAAGAGCAAATGGCGAGAGAAGAGCTCGAACGAGCACAGGAGGAAGAGAGGTTGAGACTCGAAAAAGAAGAAACGGAAGGAATTGATTGGGGAATGGGTGAAGATGCGGATGAAGAATCAGACTTGCGAGAAAATCCTTATGCGTCTACCAACAACGAGGAACTGTTTTTGGACGACCCTAAAAAATCATTGCGAGGATGGTTTGAACGGGAAGGTCACGAGTTGCAATATCAGACCGAGGAGAAAGGGATTGGACAATTCCTATGTTGGGTGGAGTAAGAATCTGAGCTTCTGCAAAATCACACTGAAAATAAGAAGCAGTGTCTAATTATTCTTTTTTTCGAAGCCTTCCGATAGACGGGGCTGGTAGTCGTACTGTGAGAGCGGAAGCGATAGTCAAGGGGAAGAAGAAAGAAGCTGTGGTGCAGTGCGCTCTTGAGGCGTGCAGAGTTCTCGACAGGCACGGTGTTCTCAGACAAGCAACTCATGGTAATATTGTTTCTATTTTTGGTAGGGTTTTTTTTAAGAAGACCTTTTTTTTATAGATTTGTGTGGTTTCTGGTAATAAAAAAGAATGACAAAGTGGTTTCTTTGAAAAGAAAATTCTAAAGATCATTATAAATTATCGTTAGACTAGAACACAATTTCCAAAGCGCTTTATATTTCTCCCTTGTTACGAAAAAAATCATCATGAAAATCACATATGATTTTAAAATGGAAGAAAAAAATTAATTGAATAACGTAATGAAGGATAACAAATTCTACTCGGGTTTGGCTTCCATGCGAAATTGTATTAAGTGCCAGTTTTGTTTTTTAAAAATGGTACCAGAAACGTATCGTTTAATTACTGGCAATATAGAAAAAGGATTTTACCGTTTGCGCAGAGGCAAGGAAACGCAAAACGAGAAATTGGGAAGATGATGATTTTTACGATTCGGACGAGGATACTTTCTTGGACAGAACGGGAACGGTGGAGAAGAAACGAGAGCAAAGAATGCGGCAAGTTGGGAAATTGGATGAAAAAGTTGAAACTTATGCCTCACTGGTAAATTAAAAATCTGCAGATATACTTTTATAACTTTCATCTTGTTTGTTAAGAGCTTTAATTTATCTTTCAGGTGGAAAAGCACACTGCGATTGCCAAAAAAATCGCTAACATTGAGAGCCAACTGAAGAAGTCGGAAAAATCAAAGTACGAAGAAACGGATGAATCGAACGAGGACGCGTTGGATGCTTTCATGTCGAATTTAAATTCAAATGTTTACGACAAAGCCAGCATGAGGAAGATGAAACTTGAATTGCAAAACTTGCGAAAGGAGGAAGAGAACTTGTTGAAGTTGGTCAACATCACGAGACCCGCAAATTTGCCGTCATTAACCTCGCAGCCAATCCCTGAGAAGGTGAGAAATAAACTTAATGATATCAGATTGTATGAACAATTTTAACAAAATGTACGAATTCACGTTGATGGTGACTTGTTGTTTCTTAGCGCTTGATAAACATTTTCTACGTACAGCATTCCAGCAATTCTTTTTTTAAAGAATTCTGCGATCATTTCCTATGAAATAATTGGGAGAATAAAAGACTTTTTGATTATAGGCCCCAAAATGTACCGGTGACAAAAATCTCTCCGTCGTACTTGACGAAAAAAATTCTGCACCAATGAAAAAATGCGATCTTAAAAATGAGAATAACGAAGCTGACACTGCGGAGTTATCAACTAGTGAACCGATCGCTACAATGGAAAAAGTCAAAGTCAAGTCAGCTAAACGATCAAAGACTTTCGAATCGTTCACCGAAAGTTCTGAACAGGAAGATGACAGCAAACCGTGCAACGACAAATCCCCGATCACAAACGCTGAAGACAGGAAAAAGACCGAGACCGAAATTGCGAAGAAGAAAATGAGAAACATGAAGCGAATGCAACAGCGAACCGAAAAAGCCGCAAAACAAACTGAAAAGGGATACGAGGATCGTGCATACGACGAAGATTATTCGATGTGGCTACCACCGGAAAATCAAAGCGGGGACGGCAAAACGAGTCTCAATGACAAATACGGTTATTAATTTTAACCACAATTTCAGCTGCGTAATATTATTGTAAATAGATTAAAATATCGGTCGATTATCATAGGCAATACTATAATAATCGCACAACGAAAATTTATTTATCAGCGATCAGTGAATTTCACCACCGATTATTTTGGTTACATTCGAGATTCTTAATTCCATTAGCATTGTTTAGTTGTGAAACCAATATTCGATCAGTCCTCCAATAAGAATTGTGAATATCAATAGTGCATAACTTCTTCCCTTTCCCGTAAGTTACGATTCATCGAAGACAAGCTTTCGTATAAAGTCAAATTATGCTCGAGGTGCGATGTATTATTTCGTCGGAATAAATACATGTTTAAAAATTGTTAACCGCAGCCTCCTTTACCACAGCAACTTCGTTTCGGTGGTCGATATCCTCTACTAGAGTCGCCGACCAGCGGATTGTATTCTGAAAGCAATGAAATCTTGTGAAAAAAGCTTATCCGCAGACACATTGATTGTTGGGGAGATATCTTCCGCGTAATAGTTTATTACGATCAGTGTATCTAAGAAATTCTAAAAATGTATATAGAAACGTATAACCGATATTGAAATTACATTGCACATGGTTGTGCAAACTTTTTCGTACGATCGCTTTACGCAAAGATATATAATCTTTAAAAAAAAAATGGATTATTTTCTACTGAATTACGAGATAAAATCATATGATAATTTAATTTTTTACTCTGTCAATGAAGTTTTCTCACATGCGAGACGATTATCGGAATTAAGATCTTTTTTCATTACACTGAAATAATATCGAGGAAAATCACAAGTTTAGAGAAAAATAACTCTGCACAGCATTTATATGTTCTCGATAAGAATGTCAATATGTGACAAAAGTAGAAAAAAGCAAGGGTATATTGCAGGTAGAAATGTGAAAATAACACAATAACCTTAAAGAAAAACAAGAGCAGTAATGACGAATAAATGAAATGCATACCACTTTTCAAATTCGATGAAGAATTAGATGACGATGTGTCTTGATTAGTCGTTCCAAGCCGACGACCACCATCATGGTTTGCCAACATATGCGCTATTTCTTCTTGTTTCGCTTTCTTACGCTGATGCAATATGTAAGATTTATTATACGTTCTACCAGTTTTCCATTATCGGAATATTATATCTCACAGGTTAGAAATGTAATTATCCATTTGAGTTACCTTTTCCTCCATTTCGAGAGCTATCTTTGCAGCTGTATTGTAATTCTCCTGCATCTTTTGTCTCGCCTGCTCCTGACCTCGTAATCTCTCCTGGAATAGGTCAGGATCTACCATGGTAGAAGAAAAGGAACATTATCAATTGTTCAGTTCTTTGTATTCAGGTTTCTATCAAAAGAACAATCAAATCTGCGGTATCTTTGCAAAAATTAAGAAAAGTCCAACTCAATACATAATTCCACTTCTGAACAATGTAAACAAAAAATAAACTTTCCAAAGTTTGGTGACTTAAATAATGATCGATATATTTACATACTTTTGTGATATTTGGCTGCATATTCGGCTTCGTCTTTCTTCTGCTTCCATGCTGTGTATTTGTCATTGAGGTAAGGTGCCGAAAAGAACAGTGCAACTCCGGCAGCCAATAAATACCAACCCACAGAGGCGATACCTGCCCAAACTGAATGAGGATTTTTTCAGTATCAGTAATTACCTTAATTTCATTGGACACTTGGATCGAAAAATGTGTAGTTTACGCGAAAAACGATAAAAATGTTGATATAATTAATTTTACGCGAAAACGTAGAAGAGGCTTTAGACGAGTGTAAAAAGTGAAATAAAAAGTTTACATCTGTATTTTGTTCGCTATTGTTCTAGAATTCGTTCGGTCGAAGTGTCAGTGATCGTCAATTCTGAAAGGTCAAAAAGAACATAACCTTGCAATCGGACGCCTGCTAACGTCGATCACTATTATATCAAATCGAACTTCAGTCATACATCCTTCATCCTTCAACTTACTCATTCCTACGTATGAAAACGAATTCTGTGCCATTTCTTCATCCATGATCGAGCACAAAGCAAAATACGTTTGAAATTAAAAATCTTATAAATCGCTTTTCAGAAATCGTGGACCTTCGATATTCCGATTCACAAGAACTAAAGGATCAACCCGTGACGTGACAAAAAGTTTCGCTTTCGCTGTCAGCGCGTAACGGCCCATCGGCGAATGAGTATGGATGAGCAGTGTGAACTTTGTCACTTGAGTTTCACTTTTTGCATTTCTGTTCGAAGATCATTTTTGGTTGATTGTGGGAATAATTAAAAAGCATGTGAGGTCGCTCTAGAAGCAAAAAAAGCATAATTCGACACCTTTTTTATCGTAACTGTTTATTGGTTATGTTTCATGAAGGCCTTCGACAATCCGAGTGGTGACAATCTCGTCGCTATCTCAAAAATCACAAAGTGGACTCCGTGTCTTATGCAGTCAATAAACTAAGAGAACAAAAATGTCCAACTTGTATAATTTTTGGAAACGGCAGAAACGTGAGAGTTGAAATTTTCGAACGGAACGACGTTTATTTAACAGTGTTAGTTACATGATTTTTGGACACTAAATAACGTTAAATGCTGCGGAGTACAATCGGCCGAAATATTGTCTGGATTTTTAAAAACTGATATGGTCCTTTTTCTCGTCATCTCGAATCGATGAATTTTACTTTCCGTTCAACGAAATTCCAGAGAAATACAAGATTTGCGATATTCTATACCGTTGACTGTGTCGAATTCTTCACTTCTTATTTACAAAGTCCTCGCCCTTCTGAATGTTCTTCTTGAGCTCGGGGATCGCTGCCTGCAGTAATTTCTCCTCGAAGGCGCTGAGTTTGCCCAAACCAAGATTTTTCTCGATTCCATTTTTCTATAAAATGTTTTTGTTTCAGTTATCATTCCTTTATGAGTTAGCGATCGGAATATAAAAGATCAGAAATAATCTTACGCCGAGAAGAATGGGTGTGGAGAAGTATTTGGCATCTGTGATGTTTGACCTAACATAAGAACACTCGATGATGTTCTGTTCACCATTGAGTGCTCTGATGAGCGAAAAACCGAAACGAGCACCAGCATATGCCATAGAGAGCGTCGCTGAGCCAGTTCCTGCTTTTGCTTTCACAACCTCAGTTCCAGCTTCCTGAATTCGCTCGGTTAGTGCCTTCAGCTTATCATCGGGGAACGTCACGCTTGGCTTGGCTTGGGACATCAAGGGAATTATAGTAATTCCACTGTGACCACCGATCACGGGCACAGACACTTTCTGTGGGTCGAGATTCTGAAAAAGATTTGATTTTTTTTGCCCTATTTGCAATGAAGTTCTACTAACGAGGCAAAATTCTTATTCGACACATACTCGAAAATTCTACAATCTGCACATAATAGTTTATGGACTTGGCACGTTTTTCAATATAATCGAAGTCACAATTTTCTTGATAAACAGGAGATTGTAATGTGCAAAATACAAGTTCTTTTCATTTAATGGTTCAGTCAACCCACCTTCGCTTCTGCAACGAAGGCATTCGATCTCACAATATCAAGAGTCGTTACACCAAAGATCCTATTGGGATCGTAAACCCCAGCCTTCTGCAGCACCTCACTCGCGATTGGTACTGTGCTGTTCACAGGGTTCGAGATTATGGCGACAAAAGCTTTGGGCGCAACTTCGGCAACAGCCTTGGCAAGATCACGTACGATCGAGGCATTCGTGTTGAATAAATCATCCCGAGTCATACCAGGCTTGCGGGGTACACCAGCAGGGATGATAACAACCTGAAGAAATAATCGAAAATTGTGTTCACAAACCTATTCTTACCCTTATAAATCTAGTTATATGTTTATAACTTTTTCAATAACATATTATCATAAGTTTGTGGTGCAAAACAGAAAGTTTTTTTCTGATCTTGCCATTTGAAATTGTGTGATTATCATTTTCTTATCATTCATTTGAAATCATTGCTATCCCATCACCTGAGCTCCACGCAGAGAATCCTTCAGTTGGTCAGGTCCATTGAAGGCCTTAACCTTGGCTGCCGTATCAATGTGAGACAAATCAGCGGCGACTCCTGGAGTATTGACGATGTCGTAAAGCGACAATTCGGTAACGAGCGGTGAATTTTTTAGGAGGAGAGACAGCGGCTGACCGATGCCACCACTGGCTCCCATGACGGCAACTTTGGCATTGCGCTGTTAAATAAATTCCACTCTTTTGTTATTTCTGCCATTTGCGTTGTACGCACTACAAAGTACGAACGAGTAGAATTATTTTTCATCAGCTCGGTGGGTGAAATTTTCTTATGGGATGGTATTGGGTAAGGATAACAAATTACAGGTAGCATTCTAAGGAAAGAAAAACAGGATAAAAGAACGACAGACCACTTGATATAAGTCGGAAATTGAGAAAATATGGATTTCTCTGAGTCGATCGAGGGCGTACTATCTTGAGTGAATAGTTGCATAATACTTTCGGAATCTTGATCTCGTTCGGGAATCACGGTCGCATGATACGAAGATCGTTGACAGAAACGAGAGGGACAATTACGGGCGGGAATAGCCTTCGAATCTCGGCTGGATGACCACGAGGCTTTGAAATGATATAAAACAAGCGGGGATCGATGGAAATAGAGTAAAAAAAGGACTGGCAAATCGCGTGGTACATACCTGAGCGCTGGTTGACAATTGTTTCGCACTCTGTTGAGCGACGATAACAGTTGGCTTCAAAAATCGTGGCAGCATGATGATTTTATCTCAGCTCTCTTTTTTTTTAATGAAGAAAAAGAATAGCGTCTCGTTTCCGTCCGTTCGGTTACTCGGTCGTACGTGTAACTGGCACGAAAATTGCCGATAACCCCTCAATGACACACCGAACGACCTTGTTCCGCGTGCGCAAACGTCCAATGCGCACATGGCGAATATATTTTCGAATGATCACGAAAAGTCACGAGATGAGTTACGATAGCAGTCCACCGACTTCCGGTACAGTGCCACGATTGAAATGAAATTGCGTGAATCTTTGCGGTTCTTTCAACAATCAAACCATTGGAGGTTAGTTCGCATAATTTCTCATCTAATTATTAGAATTTTCGAAGTACGGTTATTGGATAACTTTCGAGGTTAGGCACGTCAGCCATCGTTTAAAGCATAGTACGCGGGTCTAGCAGATAGAGTCGAGGATTTAATCGATTGGAGCGCCTCGTGACTGGCTATCAGATAGAGGCTTAACGCGACGCGATGAAAATCAAATTTTGCACTTCTTGTATTTCAGTTTTCACGGTTCCAAGTTCAAACGATATCGACTGTTGTACGAAGTGTGAAAATAACGATTGCTGACCGTTGGAACTCTCATGGAAAAATGACTGCGCGATAAACGTCGTTACCGATGCACATTTACAATTTGAACGAGGTTTATCCATGCGCCCATGTGAAAGTGGAGGCGCGCATTCGCTCACGAATATATTAAAACATGCATACTGTTCATCAATTATTCCGATGATTACAATGGCTCGCGCACGCTCGCTTTTCTCTCCCTTATAATGTTTGCAATTAGCCATAATACGAGTACAGGATGGGGCGTACATAATGATGAGTACGTTGCTCCCGGACCCGAAATAACAAATCGTCATAATCCGGTAACGCAATATTAACGCAGTGAGGAAATTACACACGCGGATAGACTTTTCTAGCGATTATCACCCATATATGCGTAGGAGCGTTTTAATAGGCGCGTTGCGAAAATGGACCCGGAACTCGCCGTTGCCTATTTCCGTCTAATTGTGCTATCCCTCGTTACGCACTGTCTTTCCTTCAGTTAACTATTTCGCACTTCAGCGTTTGAAACTAAAACTTTGCAGTATTTTTTATCATTTGCAAGCTTACTTCCGGTTTGTGTGTAAATGTAGGAATATATTTTTCTTACTAACATCACTATATCTATATTTAATCGATATTAGTTAAAATATACATTAATTTTATTAATTAACTTTAAAGTTAAACAAAATTAATACAATTAATTAACTTTCATTAATATTAAACTTACGAATTGTTTACACGAATTAACTGAATGATTACTCATTAAATCAATATTTAGCACTTTAATTCAATGAAATTGACACTTTTATTATTCGCTGATCGCAAGAATGAAAAAGATGCACTCTTGTTTTCGTGTTTTTCATTGAAAAACAAACTCTTCTGTTTTTTTTCGGTTTTCTGGCACCACTGATTTCTGTTTGCTTTTTATATAGACAGGAAATTTCTCCAATGCTTTCATAATGTAAATGGCGTAGAACTCGGTAAATTCGAATGAGAGAATACTCTCTCTAATCCACGATTTACCCTAATGGTCTTTCACTATCGCTTATTTTTATTCTCCTCCTTTTTTCCCATCTCCCTTTCGGCCGTTCTGTCTCGTCTCTTTTCCCATGTCCTCGGGATGACTCCCCAAATTACGCTATATCATGATTCCACGTGAAAAGCGTACATGTACCCATCCTGTAGGCTTGTGGGATTAATTGAACGAACGGCAAAGCTTTAATCCCCGCGGTCTATATTTTCGCTTGGAGTGCAGAGAGGGTGCCGATTTTTTATTGAATACTAATTTTATTTAGTCAATGATGCGAGCACTTTGCTATTATGGCCTCGAGTTACCGATGGCTTGATAACACGATTGGAAATCCTGCCCAGCGAAAATTGCTCTCTTCCTCCCGTCAAAAATTTGGAAATATATTTTTCATATTGGAATATTGTTTTAGGCCGAATTTCATAAAAAATGGTGTCAAGGATGCATACAGGAAGAGAATATTGTCTCTCCAAATGTCATATACAAACGGAAGCTGTCAATTGACGTGATACGATCAATTGGCAAGTTCGAGTTTTGTCCGATATTTCGATAGATAGTGATTCGTCAATTGACAGCTTTTGTTTTACCTTGGCGTTCATTAATCACTCATTGCAAAAACGGAGGCTGTCAATTGACAGGTCGCGTGAATATTTTGATCGTCAAGTTTTGTTGACAATCTGTCAATGTCTGCCATTGGACATTAACGATTTCTACTTTTCTCAATTCACATTGACGATTCTTCACCTATCATTCGCGATTTACAATAATTTTCCATTGCCAGTCAACAGACGTTGACACTAACTGTTACCTGGGTGTCCATTCGATATCGATACTGACATCCTACATGCGTTGATTGACATCGACGAAGACTTTCCCATCCTTGCCAATCTTTTCATAGACTTCTTCATACCTGTCAATTGAATTGGCTCTTCCGTGTCTGCCAATTGGCATTGACTCTTCTGCGTCTGTCAATTGATATTGGCTCTCTTACGGCTGTCAATTGGTATTGACACTTCCATGCTCATAAAATGACATTGGCAATAACTTTATCATACCTGTCAATTAACAATGTTCAATTCCGTATCTGTCAATCGTCATTAATCTTCCAATTGACATTGAGCTCTCCTTATCTGCCAAATAACAACTTGCCATATCTACGCTCCTTTTTCGGCCTTGTCAACGCGAATCATTCGCCAAGATGACATACCGATTTGCCGGGTTAAGGGCATAACGAACAAGCCTCCGTCCACTTTGAAATTTTGAAACCACTATTCTCCGAAACGGCTGAACCAATCGATACGAAAATTGTAGCGTGCATTTAGGACAATGGCACCCAGGGCCCCCCGTTCGCTATTTTCGATTAAAACGTTTCATTCTTGAGAAATCGCGGTTTAAAACGTTTCGACTATATATATTTCTCGCACTCCCGCGTCACTTGGTAATGTTCCGGTAGGAAAGTGAGTTTGGATTAATTTAAATCGTGTACGCGGGCCAATCAGCATCGACAGGCATTTACAAACGGAGATTTGCCCCGTATTAAAATTTGATCGGGGCGCATGCTCTCGCGGAATTCAACACGAAGGAAACGCGCGCGCGGTCCTCGCGGGAGAAACTCGTCGAGTCCGCGGTACACCGAACAGCCACCCCCGAGGAGGGAAGTTCGAGAAGTGCGACGAGGGCGCGCGAGCAGTGGCCAAATTTTCGCAGAGTGCCGGGTAGAGCTTCGGAGCTGGAACACTCAGGATCCCAGTGTTCGACCGTTCGTCGCACGTCGTACCAACTGTGCATACCACCCGACGCACATTCGATCGTACACACGTTTACGCGCGACTGTGTCGCCACGTGCACACAAATACCCACGAAATAACCAATCTGGAGCATCCTCGACTCTTTCCGGCAACATTCTCGACAAATATCGCAATTGCATTTTAATTTCTATGGAATGAAGCCGAAAGCCCAGTAGGAAACGTAAAAACACACACACACACACACACACACACTTCTAGTTATCGATTTGGAATCTGTTTATTTACTCTGGAATTTGTTTTATTGATGTTTTTGTTTTCCCGGAGCGTTTTTTTTTTTTTTTTTGAATTTTGTTATTTTTCGTCCGCTGCACTCAAATTTTAATTGTTATTGGCTTTTTTTTAAAGCTCTAGGTTTATTGGATCACGTTTTGGATGTGGCGTATTGGTTTTATAAATATATAGGAATATTTCATGGTTTTTTTTTTTGGCAAACGTACCGTATTCCCCAAAACACGTTAAAATTCCTGTAGAAATAGTAAAATTCCTTTGCAAATATGGGCAGAGTGAATTGAAAGTTTTCTGGGAAATAATATGAATAGTGTATCAAAAGGTTCACCGAATATTCATGGAATGTATAAAACATCGAAATTATTTTCAAGCATTCATAGATTATCGGAAATATTTGCGATCGGCGAGTTCTTCCTGATGAGAAAATAGGGGGGGGTACACTTTTCGATAAAAGACTCAGGAAAAAAATTAATCATTATTACCGAAAAAATCGCTAAGTGTTAATGGACGCAAGCCATTAATGAAAACTTTAATGAAAAGTAAAATATCGTCGTGGGCTTAGAAAAACAAACGGTGAAGAATTGATAAAAAGAATGTTTAAATAAATGATAGATAAATAAATTAAATTAAACTCAACAAATAACTTCATAAATAAATGACGAATTAATCATCAAAAATCGAGAAGTAAAAATAAAAAACTATAATAACCAATATAATTATAATACAAAATTCAAAAATCAACAACATTCAATATTAATAATGTCAATAATTAATGTACATTAAAAATTCGACGCAAACAATGAATTGTAAGTGATAAATGAAATACTGCAAATATGACTAATCAATTGATAACAAGACCAAAAAAAAATAAACAAAAATGACGAGAAACATTGAAAACAAAAACGTAACGATTGATCCGTAGGATAAAAATTAAAAGTACAATAAAAAGCATTGAAAAACAGGTCCAGCTTGAAAAATCAGAGGATCCGTAATGAGGAAGGAGGAAGATTTCCGAGGGGTTTGAAGGTACACGCGATGGATGGATTCCGGTGGAAAGTGAATCGTGTAATTGCAGCGAGGTGGGTAGTGGAGTGAGAACGACGGCGAAGGAAGGAAGGGAGAGTAGATTAAGGAGGTAGAGAACGATATCGAGAGAGAAAGAGGAGGAAGGAGGATACAAAGGACCGAGTCTCGCGAGGGTCCATGGTGCTCTGCGGTGGATGGTGGTGCAGGGTGCAACGGAAAGTGGTGGGGGTGGTTCTCCCTCCCTATCTGGTATCCTCTCAATGGCAAAGCTTTGACTCTTAAAACACCGCAGCGTCCGTCGACACTTCGCAGTTGTATCGCGTAGGCCGTGGAGCCTCGAGGGTCTTCGAGATCGTGAGAGCTCCATCGGAAACATTTTCAATTCCACTCGTCTCTCCTGTCGCTTTTCTCGACCTGCCAAATTTCCTAGTCTTCCATTTAACATGTGGATTAAATTAATCGATTGATCTTCACTATCGATTGATCACCTCTTCCTTGATGACCTCAATTGATTCGAGTAGTATTTGATCCATTGATCGAAATAACTTTTCCCTCATTGCTGTCAATTCGATACGATAATCAACGTTTTATTTCCTCACTGGAATCGCCAACTGGAAAATCAACGAGGATGATCATCAAGATCAGTTTGGTCTTCGCGCTCAGTTTGGTGTTTGATTGTTTTTTGGAAAGCTGCCATGCCGGTAGCTGTGCCGAATCTAAGCTTTGCTGTTCCGGCAAAGATTCCGCGTGTGTCGTGCAAAAAGCATCCTTGAATTCAATCGTCGAAGGCATCAATGATAAACCCTGCTATTGCGATCACGCTTGCCTCAAACTTGACGATTGTTGCAACGATTTCAAGGAAGCCTGCGGTGGTGAGTTTCATCTATTTCTCATCGTTGTCTGTGTGTGTGTGTGTGTTTTTTTTTCTTTCTTTTTTGTGAGTTTACCGATTCGAGGGAATGTTGATGATAGGGATAGCGACTGTCTTTGAACGTGAGAAAAATATGAATTTTTAATCGCGATTTCTATGAGTTTGAGTGGCTTTCAATGAAATTCTATTTAATGACGTATTTTCGTTATTATTAAAAAATGATTGCTTTCAAACGATCTTAAAAATGATTGCTTTCAATAATCAATGAAAATAAAATGAAAAATATCTGTTACATTCATAAAAAACGAAGAGTATCATTTTTTCGTATTAGAAAAAGAAAAATGTAACCTTTTAATCATAAACCAATGTAAAATGATTTCTGTAATAAAAAACGTTTTTATTTAAGATAAAAAAATAATGTTTGTCATAAAAAAACGTATCTTTATAATTAAAACATAAATGTTTTCGAACTTTTATATTCTAAATAATAACTGCTTTATTTGATTCATTTAACGCAGATATTTGCTCGATTTTTCAAATGTTGAACACGTGCCAGTAATTCTTACTAAAGTTTGAAAGTTGCGTTCACGGAAAAAATGATATTTCTTAATCATCGATCCAGACCATGTCTAATTACCGATTTAATAAAAGTTCAATCATCGATTGGCAATTACGAAAGTTCCACTACGGATATCCGTTTTGAGGCCCCGCGCGAGACGATGTGAAATACGATGCAACTTCGAGTGTTAGTTTGTCGTTGTAAGAACAAAAGGTAGGAAGGAGAAAAAAAATTCATCGTGGCGGAAACTGATCGACGAGAAACGAATAATAATTGATGGCTGTCGTCTTAATCGTTTTCGGGGGGTGAGCTGTGGAGGCGAGATGAGTAATTTTCTCGTTTCACCATTGCCTCTTCCTCCATGCACCACATCGTTAACGCGGTGAATTTGAAAAGAGGCAAGAGATGGCATAAGGGAGAAAGAGAGAGAGAGAGAGAGAGAAAGAGAGCGATAAAGATAATGAGAGTTGGGTTGCTTGCATTGCACACGAATGCTTGATGGCTCAATCGAGGATACCCACCAACGTTCGTTTTAATCGAATGAATCATATTCAGTTTCTGTTCAGCATCGAACAGTTATAGTTCATTTTACTATGATGGTAAAATGCTTAAAACTGCTATTTTTGCTTAAAATTGAGCTCAATGACGTTTACTACAAAATTACAATTACGGAATAGCCGGAAAATTCCTTGAAATATTTTTAATACTTTTAATCTCTTAACAGTCTGGTGAAAATAAAATTTTCGTGTCAGAAAAAAAGATTTGTTAAATTTGTCAAAAAATCTCCGTTCTCGTGATCACTTGTGTCGAATCTCATATCACAATTTCAAATTTCAATATGGCGGATCTAATATCCCGACTGAAAGTTTGGAACATCGTTTGGAATATCGATTTTTGAAAGTTGCTGTTTATAAATAAATTGTTAATTATGTGACTTTCCTTTCTATTTTTATTTGGTTTTTTTTTTTATTTTCTTGTTTTGAATTTCTCCAATATTTCTTCACATCAATCTTACTCCAATCGTATTGAATTTCTTGTTCAATTTCAGCTTTCGTTCGGTTTCTATTTTTTTTCCACCTCCCTCATATTTCGATTTCTTACGCTGTGCCAGATTTCTCCTTCCCTTATGCTTTCCATTCCTTCTTTAGTTTCTTTTTTCTTCATTTTGATGGATTGCCATTTGTGATTGGTCTCAGTTTCCACCGGGGCACTTTTTTACCTTCTACAGTCCTTCATTTTCACTATTTTTAGAAAATATCTTTCAGGAAATAAATCAGTTATCTTCATCTAGAGTTCAAGGCTTTGCCATCAATTCTTCAACTTCTTCCTTCATGAGTCACGTCAGCAATCAGTATACTTTGTCATACACATCTGGATCAGCAGTAAAAATCATTCAACCCTTTTTGCTGTTTTTCGTTGAAGAATTCTTAGCTCGGTTGACAGAATTACTATTCTGTAGGACTGAATGATTTTTTAATGGATTGAAATTTAATTATTAATTAAATCGTTTAATTAGTTGTTGAATCAATATCTCGACAACTTTGTCGTATACAGATTTCTTGCTGCTTTGACTTTGATATCAATCGATGTAATAAATAATCTTTGTTGTATCTTCCATGTTGAAAAACTTTGCGGAATAAACTTCGAGGGATTATTAAAACTTTTTAAAATTAACTTTGCAGAATTATCAAGATTTTTTAGAACTGAAGAATTACGAAAACTTTTCAAAATGAACTTTCAAGAATCATCGAAACATTCTAGATTTAACTTTTAATCATTATATACTTTCGGAATTATCAATTTTTTTTTTGGCAAATCGTTTTGTTCCCTTTCATTATACCGCGATTATTCGAATGATCGAATGATGAGTCGGATTCGGACATCATTGAAATGTCACTACAAAGATACACTATTTAATCGTTGTCAATCGGGTATCGATTATCGTGTCGTCGACCGCACGAGACCGTTAAGCCCGATATTCATCAAAATCAGCATCATAATGGCTGCATGGAAACGCATTTACATATCCACACATTCGCGGTTGCACGAGCAGAGAACAAAAGTGTTTCTACTCGTCAAAACTGCCAAAAACAAATAACGTTAAATTTGACGCACCGTATCCGAGTTAAAGAATCGTAACAATTTATTTTTTCACTCGTCTCAGAGTTTGAAGTTTCGAAAATATCGTGTATAAATTTCATACGGATATTCGAAAAATTGTATGAGCAAATAGCGATTATTTAAAAAAATAATTTTCAAAGACGGCCTCAAAATATTCAAAAAACGGTTTGATCAATTCTCTCCAAATTTCGACACAATATTTTCGAATAAGTTTTCTACTTCAGAACGTAAACTTTGTTGTACTCAATTATTTTTTTATCAACCTAGAAAAATCGAAAAATCGAGTTCAAAAATGAATGTGAATTCCGATTAGGCGCATTAAAAGAAAAGAAAATTTAGAAATATTCTAAGATGGGAAGATTACATTACGATGGGTACATTAAATTTTGAGAATTTTTTGGAATTTTTGGTTGCTCTAATTCAACGTATATAAAAAATCTTATTTAAAATAAATTTGGACAAAATCAAACAAACTTTTTTTACGATGACAATTCCCAAAAATCACTTCTTTTTCCCCATCCCTTTGATCATGCCTCCATAAGCGAGAACTGACAATTTCTCAATAACTTTTTTTAAAATAAAAAATTGAAAAAATTGAACTCGACAAATAGGTGAAAATATACGTTTGTAGATCCTTTAGAGTGAATGAGTTCGTGTTTCGAAATGAGGAAATTGATGGTTTTCTCGCGTCTATCGGAAAAAAAATCTAAGGAAAAGAAAAATCTAGAAAAAAGAAAATCTAGTAAGATCTCGTAAGATCAATAAGATATTATTTCGTAGGATACGTTTTGATCAAACCTGCAAAAAATTCGTTTTGTGGAATCCACGAGAATGTGACATGTTTAAAAGGACGTGTTTGGGTTTTTGCCTTTGCTTATACCGGGACTTCGTTAGAGCCCAGGAGACAAGCAAATCACCTTGTATGCGGAGGGAAACTCGAACTTGTGGTCTATCAACGGAGTGCGCTTTTCTACATACGTACATTTACTCCGTAATGTGCGCCAAGTCGTAACGAGTTTCCTGTCAAGGTGTGTATCGATCGAGACTGTAGTGATGTTTGCTTTTGATGTTACATGCAATCAATTTTCATCGAATGTATATTTTCCATCAAAACGCTTACATATAAATATATGTGCATATACATGTGCGTAGGAATAAATATGGGATATTTCACGTGACCATTTCAGTATATAAACGTGTATCGTAGTCCCAGGAAATTTAATTAAACTCGGTATATATACAAAATAAATAATAAATATAATAAAAATTAACCTCTGTGCTGCTAAGAGCAAAACTCTGGAACGCCTGGACCAATCTAGCAAATATTGTTTTTTAATAATATTCTTTGTAGTTTGAGGAAGGTTTTTTATGAAGAGAAAAATCGGAAAATTGCACGGAAAAACTGAATGCCTGGAATTTGTTTTTTTTTAATTCAAATTGTTCCTCGATGTGGTTGGTATAAATAATAATTAAAAAACAAAGATAATATTAAATCGGCGTTTAACTTCACGAGTCATCTGTCGATTTTAGAGTTGACAGACTACTGACAAGTCATTTTCTATGCAATATATTTGCTTAGCTTACAAACCAGTTTCTCCAGTTATCATTGGTCGGTTGGTTTATTTTGTTCAATGTTTTTTTTTAATACTTATGCCACAAGATTATCAAAATAGATAAGTTCGAAATTAAATTCAATCGAGTTCCATAAAATTCGATAAAAATTCTGTAATTCTATAAAATACGGGTTTGTTTGGGTTCTGTAATTTTATAAAATACGAGGTAGTTGGTTTTAATTCAATTAAAATTCAATGAAATGTTTTTAAAATCGATGTTTCGGAGCTTAATGAATGTTTCGATGGGTCAAAAACATTGAAAAAAAATGTGAAGTTTTTGTACAACGCATATGAGTAACTCGCATGAGTAGTCAGACGAAAGCCGCGATGGTTTCGGGTATGTAAAGAAATTGCGGTGTATACCGCGAGCCCGAACAATGGGTCTCGCCTAACCATACCTTGGATGTAAAAAGACCGTTTGTTTAGATCGGGTTTGCGAAAGAAAAAAAACCGCAGCGCGGGTCCACGCGGCATAAAAGGCACGGGAATGAAATGATAGAAAGACACAAAAGGGAGGTGGAGGGTGAAGGGAGAGATCGGGGCACAGACGCAAAAAGAAAGCGAAAAGAAAACGAAGAATCCCATGTGGAAGGAAAATCGAGCAAAGAGGGCTACGGGCTGTTTTACACACATCGAAAGGACGATATTCTTCGGGCTCCCTTCGTTTTTCTTTTTCGCTGCTCCTTTTCCGTTTGTTTCTTGTCCCGTTTCTCGATTTGCGGCGTGGATTTCCTTGCAAAACGAGACCCGGGAAACGAAAAAATTAGCGTCGGCCAAAAGAACTCGGCAGCTCCAAGGGCTGAAAGAACGAAGCTCAAAGGTATGCGAATGCGACATCCTTGTGGGAGAGAATTCGCATTGGTGGACTTCAAATAACATTTCTATCTACATTAATATTTTTTAAAAAATGTAATTTTTATTTTTATTTTATTTATAGTTTATTTTTGTTATTTCTTTTTTAATTTCACTTTTATCGTGGTTTTATTTGTATACCTTTTTTATATTATTGTACGTTAACAATTTTATTTTCATTTTATTTTTGTTGTTTTTCGAAACCGTTCGTTTTTAATACTTAAAGTATACTTTTTGATACTTTTTTTATACTTATGAATAAAAAATTGTGCGATGGAGAAAAATCGGTTTCCAACGATCGTCCAACACAAAAAATAAAATTCTTTTCTTTCCCAGAGTCGATTTAATGCACCCAACGTTACGCTCGTTCACGCTACGAGAGCAAAGACTGACAATTTTCATCCGTCTGTGATTCCTCCGCGTAAAAACGCGAGAGTGCCCTTACTTTTATTTCGTTCTCGGCTTTTGTCGCTATTCCGAAAGAGCTTCCCAGCGAGTTATACGCCTCGGGGCATAAGAATTTAAAACCTCTTTCCTCGAGGACACGAATACTTTTGAGGAGCAACGCTATAAAACGCAATAAACAATAATGGGGCCTCTCGAATCCCTGCTGTCTCGTTTTTTTTTTTTACTTACAAATAAAGATTTTTCTGTTTTTTTTTTCGTAGTACGATTTCCCCACTGAAATATTTCACGGTCACATTAAGGTAGAATTTTATTTTGGGCGCTCGAAAAAATACAATTTTTATCATTTTAAAAATTATATTATGAATAATGATATTAATGTAGGGTCTGCTAGGGTTGATAAACACACTTGTGGAATACATTAAAAATATTTTTATTAAACTTTGACTTATAAAAAAAACTTTACATATTTTATTCACTTTTATCATACAAATTCACTTTTACATATTTTATTCACTTTTACCATTTAAAATTGTGTAATTTTGAAATTTCTAAATTTCAAAAATGGCAATCGAAAACAGGACGTTTTTCAATTTTTAGTTTCAATATATCGTTAGCAACCGACTGAAACAGAATTTCTAATGTATATGCAAAAAATAACAAAATTGCGAAGTAAAGAAAGGATGGAAAAAAAGTGCATGTTTTTCAATGATTTTTGTCAAACAAAGAAAAACAAACGTTTTTGAATAATTCTAGTTCAGTCAATTGCTATAGGTGTGCAGAATATGTGATCAAAATTTTGTAATAATAGGTTTAGTAGTTTCGGAAATATTAGTATTAATTGTTGTAAAAAAGTAGTTTAAAGATAGTCGCATTTAAAGCAATTGTAAAAGAAAAAACACAAAAAAAGTTAACTTGCGTTTAATCGACGATGCTTGTACTATTTTGAGAGAAATTTTTTCAATGCATTTACTTTCGAAAAGTGTAACGAAAGAATTCGATTTTTCCAATGTTAAAAATGTTCATGTTTTTCAAAATTTGGGAATCGTTGATTTACGAGTCTAGATCATGTTCTCCATGTTTAGCCTTACTAGTTTAGCTAATTCAATTATAAATTGACAACAACGAAAATTTCACAATTGTCAACAAAAAATTACGATTTTAATGAATACGTTCGGATTATATTATTGTTAATAATAATCATAAAAAATTCGACAGTTTTTTATTTCGATAGAATTATTAGAATTTGAAAAAGATATCTCAAAAAGCGATATTTTTCTATCACTTAATTTTTCTTATTAAGGCGTGCAGGCTTTAAGGAGGGATGTAAAAATTATAAACATTTTCTTAAAAAAAATGAGAGAGGTTGATCCGTTCGAAGACTTTCAAACTGCCCAACGATCTTGATGGAATTCCAATTGGGGTTCATTCGAAGGTTTCGATGTAAGACTTTTGTGGTTGAAAGTTTAATGGATTGAAATTGATAAAAAAAAACGTATCAAATTGCTCTTGTGGCTGTTCTCTTGTAACGTTGTCCAGACAGATACTCCGATCTCTATCATGACGTCGTGTATTTTTAAAAAGCTTCGTAAAATTAGGATCTCCCTCTCGGTCTCTCGAATGGTTGGTGAAGTCGTTTCTCCAAGAAGAAACATCGTTTATTGATCGAGTACGAAACTTCGTAATCGTGGTAATTGGGGCTAGTTCAACGTGGACGTAACTCAAGATTGGCTGAATTTACACGAAGAAGGAAAACGCGTTCGGGTCTCGAGTTTGGATTTCTACTTGATTCCATGAAATTGGTGCTTTCGATTGAATTCAACTGGTACATTGAATAATTGTTATATCTCCTGGATCCTTTCTTCTCAATTTATAACAGTTATGGAAAAGAGTCTTTTAAAAGGAAGCAGTTGTCAATAATTGTCAATGTCGTAATAAAGGTCAATAATTGTCAATGTCATCATTATCGTCAATAATTATCAACGGAATAATCATTGTCATTAATTGTCAATGTCATAATAAATGTAAATAATTATCAATGTCATAATTATTGTCAATAATTATCAACGGCATAATCATTGACATTAATTATCAATGTCATCATCATTGTCAATAATTGTCAACGTCATAATCGTTGTTAATAATTCTCAATGTTACAATCATTGTCAATAATTGTCAATGTCATCATTATCGTCAATAATTGATGAACGTCGCTGATGACATTGACCGGAAATTAAAACAATTAACTATTATTAATAACCAACTGCTATCAACGATTTTTATTTTCAATTTTCATCGCAGCTAACCACAACGTCTTACAGCAGGAATTTTTGTTCCCCCAAGGCATCGAGTCCCTTTCTTTTTCACCCATTCCAGCTTTGTCGAATTTTTCGTTTTCGCGTGTATTCTTGCTGATTAATATTTGTCGCGTCAGCGGGTATGGAATATTGGGGACATCCCAACCACTCGGGATATCGAAAGGAGAACCGCAACCACGAGTGTATGCGTGAGTGTGTATTTATGGTTAACATTCGAAAAGCCCGGGACCCGGTAGGGCCGGTTATGCTAATCGGTCTACCGCAACCACCACCATGGGGAGTCCACATCAGATTCTCCCAAAACGTTAACCCCAACTCGTACACACGCCCGCCCGTGGATTCGTATCTATACGCCGATTCGTAGAAAGAGACGGACTCGCCCAACTCCTGCAATCCTAAACTGTCAACGTGATGAAAGTTACGCCCTTCTCAAACGTATTTGTATCTGCACGGGACATTCGGATATTAAGCAAGTCAAATTGGATACCGATTAGACGTTTTGATTTTATACTAATTAAGAAAGAACTCTCAATCGAACTTCTATAATTACGACCGCGTTTCTGTAATCACGCGCAAGTCTTTTCAGGTCAATCGTGTTTTAATCAATCAATGGGGCGACAATAGAGATTTTTTAATTTTAAGTAACTTTTCGTTGAATGTTTGAGAAAAAGAAAACCGGTTTGATTGGGGAAAGAAAAATACTTTTTTGCTGAGGAATTTACGTAATGTAAATTTACTTGAGGAAACAGTGTTTCTTTTTGATTGTCAATTGAGTTTGTTTCTTGAAAACGTACCGAAACATCTTCCAGCATGAAATAAAGAATTTAACGATTACACTTTTTGTTTTGAATGCAAAAACTATATCTGAAAAAGATAAAAGTACAATTTTCAAATTCTTAATTGAGAGTGAAAAATTACTCTCTTCAAATACTTTTGAGTTGCTTAAGTTATTTGCTTTTCAATGTATTCAAAAAAGAATTTTTTCTGCGTAACAAGTCTTTCTTGATTAATTAAAAATACGGGAATTTATTTTTCAAAGTACTTCCGAAAAGTACTTTTTCTTTCTTATTTTTATGATGAAAATTTATTTTACATTGAAAATGAAAGTAGAAAATTTTCAATAATAAAAATGAAATGAAATAGTTACTTACTTTTTTCGTCCTTCTAAAAATGATAAGAATAAAAGGTATATTACTTTAAAGTATATTAATTTTCGGAGGATGAAAAATGTGGTTTCTATTTTATTTCGAATTTTTATAAATAATTGACAAAAGAAGATTTCTTTTTTTGACACTTTTGAACTGCTTTGTTCATTTTATTTCCAAAGTATTAAAATAATAATCATTTTTGAAAAAGAAGGTCTTTCTAAATTTATTATCAATTTTGTATTTTCATTATTCAAGAATATTTTAAAAACTGCCCATAAAATATACGAAGTGAAATAACTGATAATAAATACTTCAGAGAAATAACTGAAAATAATGAAAACATAAAAAAAATAAAAACCTGTTTTTTCGGGCTCTTAAAATCAAAGTATCCAATTTACAAGAAACAAATCCAGTTTTTTTGGTTTCCATCAGCTGTAATTTCAAGCTTTCAATTAAAAGCTCGCTTTTTATACGATGAAGTGAATTTTGATAGCATTTTGATATGGTCAAGTTAAAAATACATCCCAACAAGTTTATTCGAAGTGAAACTGCCTGTGCCGAAGCACATAAGAAATTCGATCGCTTTCGCTTTACCTCGATCGAAAAAAGACCACCACCGTCTCGTATTATCCATCCCCTTTTTTTTTTCTTCTTTCTGTTTTTTTTCGTAATTTTTTTTCACCCGTTTTCATTTTACATCCTTGCACATTCGCCCTCTCGAGTATTCTCGGATAGCGCAGCTTTCATTTTTATCGCTCGTTCTTTCTCGCTCGTGTCGTGGCTCTTTATTTCGTATACTGGTTAGCCTCACCAGTGTTCATTCTCGGTCTAATAATATCCTGAACGAGTCCTCGCGTCGGGGACTTTTTTCGAATATGCCCTCATCAAGGATTCTTCGCTCGGATGATCCATAAAAAATGGTAATCCAATCCGTGTACATCTATACTTTTTATTATTCAACGTGTATGACGAGAATTATTACAATGTATATATACATATATGTGTGTGTACATATTTTGAATTTTTAAAAATTTCTTTATGTCGTTATTTTTGAGTTATTTGTTGATAAAAATAGCGAAACAATTACTTACAAAAGAAAATATTTATGAACTACGAAATAATAAAATACAACTTTTTACTAGTTTGATTGAATATTGTCAACATCGTAGTTTTCAAGTAACATCATCTTTTCAGATAAAAAAACTCAATAGCTCTCCGACAAAAATTTCAATTTTTTTTACTCGGTTTCAAAGCTGATATAGTTCTATTCCAAACTCTTATCGTTAATTGGTGAGATTCACTGTTTTTGAAAGACCAGCGCGCGAATTTTCAAATTGCCAAAATTGTGAAAAATCGGAATTTTTCAAATGACGCAAGCGCTACCCGAGAAATCGTAAAAGTAAAAATAAAAAGTGAATACGACGCTGGCTTTGTCCTTTTCAAAACAGCGTTTGTTTGGGTTCGTTTCGTACATTGGTTTCCGATGTTTTTTTTGACGAGATATTTATAATATTAAAATAATGAATGTTTTATTTTAAGGCTATATATTAATATTTTAACAACTTATTAATATTAGTATATATATATCAATTAATATAATTTAATGAACTATTATTATCATTATTTTTATTATTATATTTCGAAAATGAGGTGCAAAAGTAATTTAACTAAATCAGCAGTAATCCATTTTGGTACTGTAAAGGATCCTCGTTGTAAAAAAATAGTTCTTTTTTTCTCTTTTTCATTACCGATTTATTCGTTTCCCAAAATACGATATTCTAATCTGAGACTTTAAAGCGTCGCGAGAAGCAAACGTCTCTCTTATTATTTCCATTAACGTTGACTGACACTTAATTAGGTGCGCAATTAAATTTAAATTTCCATGCGTAAAGAAATTCCATTTGGGATACTTTGTCGAACAGCGGGACGAATTCGTTCTCACCGAACATGCTTCTATTCTATAATTAACGTCGAGATTTCAAACACGCAAATCTTTCATGAATTCATATCCATTCGGGTTACGTTTTAATTTTTCGATTCACATTTTAATGCGATTTCTTCTTTCGTTTCTTCAAACATACGAAAATTGTTGTTTTCAGATTTTTTAAGTTTGGTTTTTTCATCTCCATGGCTCCAATATATTTATTTATTTTGTGTAAAATAATATTTCATTATTACAATTGAATTTCTTTATTTAAAATAAAAAGGAATTTTCTTTACAGAGCAGTTTTTGTTCCAAAAATGAATGATCGATTTCGACGTATAATTTCACGTTTAATCGAGGAAATAAGCATTTATCTCATATTTCCATTTTTCATGTTTACACGTCGAATGTCTATACAGTGAACGTTCAATTATATGTTTTGCAAGGGATATTTCAAATTTGACGTTTTAGTGAGAAAACTATAATCGAGATTATTTACCGTATCTTTAATATTTATAGTATCGATCTAAATTTATGTAATCTATGAACAAAAAACGAGAAATTATATGAAAAACAAAGAATTTTATCAAAAATTATCCTTTTTCAATCAAATAAAAAATGTCATGAAGGGAAAGTTCCCCAAGTAATAATTATATGAAAAAAAGAATGTTATCAAAAACTACTCTTTTCAAATAAAATCAAGATTTTCATGAAGAGAAAATTTCCCAAGCAATAATTTATTGTTTCAATACAAAAATCATTTTGTGAAAAAAAAACATTAAAAAAAAAACAATTACTTTTTTTTAATAAAAAAAAAAAACAAATGCTCTCGATAAATAAATTCACGTTCGTTTGAGAAGAAAAAGATTTATTTGACTTTACCTCGAAAAATCAAGGTCCTTTGATCTCCAAGTAAATCTGAATTCAATGAGACTTTACCAAAATCGAAATGCAATTTCATTTCAAACACTAATATTTGCATTTTCACTTTTCACGAACTAGAAATCTTATAGCGACTGGTCGAATCTTTGATACTTTCATTAATTACTTTCCCGACGTTTCTGGAAATCGTTTCCAGCAGCCACGTCCATGCCATAAAATACGTTTCTCGTTCGTGCTCTCCCGGAAACACGATCTTCGTATTATTCGTTGAGATTTCAATTACATCCTGACCAATATATCCGAATATTGGCACGTTCGCTCTTCGTTATTATAATCCGTCTATCGAAGAAAAGAAAAAAAATATCGGCTCATTATCAAGCCAACTCATTGATTTTCGTGTTCCGTAAAAAGTTATTTTGAGCCAAACCTGCGAATTTTCGTTAAAAATGACAATCCTCCGAGTACGTGAAATATGCAATAGCGAAACTGATATGAATCATTATTATCCTGACGGATCGATTACTACTCTAACATTCAAAATAAATGATAGAAAACAAAATTATTTGTAATATCGCAATTACGATCGAACGAATAATTAAACCCAAACAAACCCAAACAATAATAATAAAAATAATACATTATTTCCTATTCGAATATAAAAAATGTAAATGACGATAAAACGTATTAGTAATAAAATAATGAATAATATTTGTCTCAGATAATAATACGAACGACAATAAAAAGTAATTTTTTTTAGCAATCGGTAATATTTCGATAATAATACGAAAAAGTCATAACAATTAAATAAAAACAATGATAATAATTTATAAATTACCTTTCTTAAATAACGATAACAAGTAATGATTTTTGTTTGAAAAATAAAAAGTTAAACAAAAAGATAAAAAATGTTACAGTCGAATACAGTAATTGGGAGAAATGTTCTCCGGTTGAAAAAAAAAGAGAATTCGGATTGTAAAAAAAAGAGACGAGGGTATTTTGCGGTTTGGACTCGTTTCCTCGATCTTTCGAGGGGAAGCATATTGCGAATAACGCCACTTGCTTCACGCAGACAAACGATACTTCAGTGCCTTTCGGTTAAACGTTCCCTTACTTTCTCTCTCTCCATATCTCTAGGGGTGAAAGCTCTCTATGAAGAGAGAGGCTTCGAGGAAGCAATCGAGCGTACGGACCAGGAGAATCGATTGCGAAGCCGATTGCCACTTTCACGAGTACCGTCTTTTTCTTTACCCTTCTGCTTTTAGTCTCCTTCGGAATATATATGTATATTTTTTTTAAATTCTTTTTATGAAACTTTTAGCTCTCTATTTATTATAGGTCGATTGGAACTCTCAGTGTCTCATATAATGCAAGCGTATCCGGGAAACGAGGATTTATACACTCGTATAATAAAATATTTTCCCCGTTCCACGTTTCGATCCAGTTTTTTCCGTTTTTCATGCTTTCAATTTTTGTTTTGTACAAACATTCCACAATGGTATTTTTCAATCGTGGCAAGCGGACTGGATATTATTTTCGAGTAAGTTTAATCAATGATATATGAGCATGTTTCGAGGGGGTGGAGGGTGGAGAGAAATTACGTTCCTTTCGTTTCCAATTAACGCGTTGAAACTCATTACTACGGATCGTGATGTTCAAGTGGAAATAAATGTTTCTTTAGCGATCACAATTTTTTCAAAAATATTTTTACCGCTCGTGTTGATTTTTTGATGTTTTTAATAAATCATGTGTTCATTCGTTTCACTTTTTTTTAAATTTTAGATTAATCATCACATTTTACTTTATTATTTTATTCGAAAGTTTTTGTTCGCCAATATTTTTTTTCCAGCGATAAAAAAATATATATATAAATTTGAATGTTTATATTAATATCGGCGTTTGAAAATGTCCGATATTGGTCAGGTTATACTCACATGTATATCTTCACATTTGATGTTAATTATGAATCGATTAATTATCATTTTTAATTATTATTCGATCAATAATTTAATTAAATTAATAATAATTAATTTTTAATCTCTTAAGTATAACTTGTAACATAGGTCAAGTAATATCTTTAGTATTTACAAAACTACATTTCGAATGAATAAAAATTGGAAATTCGGCTAGTGCAGCTTTAGAATAAATCTTTAAAATGAAAAGTTTAATATTCTACATAAAATAAAAAAAGATAATATCGTTCCTTTTTTTATTACGTTCAAAAATCTATTTTATCCATTAATTATATATCAATTTGATTCTTTTTAAATTTGTATTCAAAATAAATATTTAACTCCTTTGAATTTTAATAACATAAAAAATGAATAATATAAATTCCGATTTCTCAGTATCATAGAATGTCATCCTTTTAAAAAAGTCATTTTATGAATTTTCATATCCGAAAGAATAAAAAAAATTAGAAGTGTACGGAAGTTTGTATTCAATATATCTGTTTCTCGGGCAAGTCAATTCGTATGGAACGAAGAAGGTTCCGGAAGGTGCCGACGATTGAATGCAAAGTTTCGCGTTAATTGCTTTTATAATACCTCCATAATGGCTTCAACGTGAGATCTCGTTTTCAATGTTGACGAAGAAAATTTGATGCGATAATTACGGATGAGAGCTCGGTGCTCCGGAATTGGAATGGTGTCAAAAGGCGCGAGATTGGGGAGGGGAAGGTCAGAGGTGTCATTGCAAGAAGTTCTTGGTTTAATTTGAAAACCGCACGGTCCTAAATTCAATTAGGAAAAATCCTTCGTTTCACGGTGCTCTCTCTCTCTTTTCTTTATTGCTCCATAATTCCCGTCCTCTTCGGGGCGGCTGATGCACTTGTACGATAAGATTCTTCAGGCGTATATTATCCGCAATGTGTACTCGTGGAATGAATTATATCAGCGAGGTCCAGTTGTGAAAAAACGCTGAAAATACGAAAGTACGAGGACGACTAATTGCGAATAAATTAATGAGCGAAATGATTATTAGATCAGTTATATAAATGATAATTTACATAATTATTTATCCGAATAAAATTACTATAATTATCATGTGAAAACAATTATAATAATTCGAAATAATGTATTTTGTTGTTTAATAATATATCATATATATTATGGATTGTTATAAATTATTATGAACTAGAAAACATTATAAATGTAATCATTTAGTTTGAATATATAATTGTGTAATTGATAATTCATATGAGTTATCGAATCATTATTATAATTCTCTATTATTTCTCTCATTCATACTGGATTCATAAACTCCTGAATGATCGTGACTCCAGTCCAATATTTTTCATGAAGATCGATACTTTCCAAGCATTCAATTCGAATTTTTTGATATTTGTATTTTATGAAAATAATATTTCAAACAAAAAATCATAAAAATTGTCAAACAAAATCAGAATGAAATTCGAACAGAACGGAATAAAATTTCAAACAAAAAATCATTAAAATCATGAAAATTGGAAACGAAACGGTTGAATTAAGTGTTATAAGGGAGCCTCCAGAAATCGATCAAATTGATTACAAAGTAATAAGCATACTGGTTAATATCGTTTATCATCAAAAAAATTTTCGTAAATGATAAGAGCCCAGGGACACGTGTAACGAACCCCGATTGAAAAGCTTTAACTGGTAAATTATTTGAACGTACATGTAGAAGTCGAGACGAGAACAAACAGAGATAAACGAGCTGATCAGATACAAACGTAATTCCTATTTATCGTGCCCATCAAGTGCAGGATTAAAGCCTGGAATTATCACTGCTTTATCGCAAAAATCGCTCACTCGTGCTGCGGCCATTAACGAAGCCCCAAAGCAATTGTCACCGAAAAAACCACATCGTAATTAACAATAATGGATTGGAAGCTAAATCAGTGGGCCTTTGAGACACAACAGTGAAATAAAGGGGTCAATGAAATTGATTAGAAAATTTTATACGCTTATCTTAGTTTAACCTGTACCGGAAAAAGTTAAGTAGTATAAATAATTAATTTAACAAAGAAAATAATGTCAATAAATTGTTCATCAAGAATAATTGATTTTTGACCGAATTTAATCCTCAGCCCCGTTTAGAACGAATTTAAAACCTTCCTCATCAGAGCCAACTCCCAGAATACTAAAAATTCTCCCAGGTCCCAAAAATCTTTAAACATAAATAAAAAAAATAATACCTCGTTGTAATTTAATTACAAAGGCTCTTTAGAATCAATTAAAAACTTTCTTCATCAAAGCCAACTACCAGAAATCAAAAATCCCTCTAGGTCGGAAAATTTCTCCATATCAATTATCACAATATAAATCAATAAATAAAACCTGGATAAAATTCGATAAAAAACTCTTCAAAAATAATTAAAAATCTGCATCGTCAGAGCCAACCTCCATAAACCCGAGAATTACCCCACGTCCGAAAATTACCCCAACTGACGCAATTACCCCAAAATGACCCCAAATCATCATTCGTCAAATTAAACATCACCAACAAACCAACCATCGATCGTGACCCAATAATCCCTAAAAATATCGTTCGATAAATGTCCTTTTTCAAGGCATCGTGTCCACCGTAATGAACTCTCCATTAGATAAATGCAAGTTTAACGAATATTTGAGAAATTCGGTGGAGAGTTTGGGAGAATGAGACGTGAAAGGTCTGAGGTTATATTCGCTCGCGAATATAGATAGTCCTAGTAAAATAATGGACTCTGACACGGGGATGGCTGTCTCAAGGGAACTACCAGACTCAGCGTGACTACATGCACGTTTAACGTGTGGGATGGAACTTGACATAATTCGTGGATACAACTGAACGAGCACCACATATTTGGAGGTTGAATTGCTCCTACAACCCCATACACGCTCCGATCGTTCCCTCTTAAAAAGGCGTAATTTCGAACGAATCGTACCTTCGAATCCACGAACGCGAGCCCTTTCGTCGATCACCGTCTGATCGATATATATATATACGTCTATCAAGCAACTATATTCGATGCTGCATACCTGAAATACTTGGGTACGAGACTCCGAGCGTGAAATATCGGTCGACCATTCGTGGGACCCAATGAAACGCGAGAATTCCCTTAATGTTGTTCCTCACTCTCTTCCTTCAACGGTGGTCCAACGGTATATGTGGATCCTCGAGTGCATAATTCGTCTGGATTGAATCGTCTACGCTAGCCAGCACAGGACTTTCCGTGCCAATAGCCAATCATTTTTCGTTTCTTTTTACAAGATTCTTATCATTGATGTAACCAGACGAAACCTCCCTAATTTTCGAACACAGTTTTCTCAGAGACGAATTAGTGTTTTTTTTTAAATATTAATCTTTAGGGTCTGTATCATTTTTAGATATAGGGCTTGACGTTTTTGTTTCATTTTAAAGATGATTCATCGTCGAGATATTTTATTTCGAAGACAGTTTTGTCATAGAAGATTTAATTTTTTTGGAAAAATCAAGCATAAAGCTTTGTATTATTTTTAGATATGAAGCTTGACGTTTTTATTTCATTTTTTAAATGATTCATCATCGAGAAATTTTATTTCGAAAATTTATCTCGTCTTTCTCGCACTCGTGTGTCAAATGTCATAAAAGATTTTTTTTTATTTAGAAAAATTGAAAGTTAGGCTTGATAAGATTCATTGTCGCAGAGCTTGACGATTTTAGTTTTTCGACCGAATTTTGATCGGAGCTGCCCATATCTATGCTGGACTAGGGAAATGCAGAAGTAACGTAACACCCGAAAGTTCTCGAGTAATCCGATGATACGATATACAGGCTTATGTTCTTCCTCTCTTCCCCCCCCCCCCCTCTCTCCATCTCTCTCTGTTCGTAAGTGTTAGTGGTTACTCTCAGCTGTATAGGACCATTCAGGCTATTTTCCAATATGGGCTTGCTGAGTCGGGTATATTGTAGCGGATGTTACGAAACAGATATATGTAGGAGGAGCCGTGTTAACTCGATAACGCTAATAGCAATTTCTGTCCCATGTGTCACTAACAATTATAATTCGCACTGACATTTGCTTGGTGGTTGCGACCTTCGATTTCCCTTCTACATTTATTAAAGACTTATTGAATCGCGAACACAATGATTTTAATATTTTCGGAATTTATTAGAGACTGAATTATACACATAATAATTTCAATAATTTCCAAATTTATTAAGGCGTTACATTTATTTGGCTGCCGAAAAAGGCGTGTTTTTGTGCATTTTTTTTTTGGGGACAATAATTGCAGGTTTCGAACTGTTTTTTTTAATACTGAAGGGTATTTCTTTGAATATGTTTAATAATTTTTTTATCGACAAAAAATCACAAATGTGACAGATGTAATATATTTGCAATTGAATTAAGTTTTTGTATCGTATATATATATATCGATATGAAATATTATTTATTATAAGTATAATAATACTTATTTAGTATATAGTTATTATTTATATTTATTTATTTATATATTATATCCATACTCATTTATTTATAAATATTTATTATTTTCTTCATTAGTATTTTTTCATAATTTTTATTGATTTTCCATTATTATCTTATTATTTATGCAAAGGATTGTCATTTTTATTTACGTCCTTTTTGTATTGATTTTTTTATCGAAATGCAGGAATAATTCTTCCACTATTTCTTGTCTGTTTTTTTCACAAAAAAAAAACAATGTTTCGGCCCAACTTTTCCGATAGTTACTCACGTGTTAGGTACTCGTGCAAAGTAAATAAGGAAGTACGCAGGTTGTGCAGAGATGAGACCTTGGAGGATTGCAATCTCTTAATGAACAGAGAATTTTCGTAGCTTACACATACACGAAAGGTGGAACGAAAATTTTCGTGAGGCGCTTGTACGCCGAGAGACACACCTGGCAAGTTTCTTCATGAGTGACTCAATTAATTAAAAACTGGCTCTCCCTCGACTCAGGTCGACGATGACACGATTACATACTAGCTGCGCCACCACTCGTATGGGCACTCGTGTAGAGTGTGTACGTGGTGGAGAATTTTAAAAATTATGAGTACACCTCCATCCATATATGCATTGTTATGCAAATATTTATTGGACGGAATTAAACAAGCTTCGAGTAATAAACAAACTTAAAAAACAACTTAATTAATTATTTATTTATTGCACAGGAATGATATTTTTCCATTATTTTGAAATTAAAATTCAGAAAATATAGTTAAAAAAAATAAACGCCATTTGAGATCGTATTTCGTCACGATTGTGTTTACAGTGTTAAGGGGTTCGGCTAGGATGATAATTTGGAGCCAGGAATAACATCGCAGATTAAAAGCAAAATTGTTATTAAAACTGTTGGTCAACATTTAAACGCGTTTTTGGAAAAATCTTTTTTCGCAAGCGTTTTTCGAGAGGAAAAAAAATTTCACAATGTTGTTTACGTTATTATCTAGTTTAAAAAGAAAAATGTATTTCTTGATTCGACGATGAGAAAAATGAAAGCTTTATTCAAAATTATTTATTTTTGGAAAAAAACTCGTGTTTTTGTTTTATGCCAAGCAGATGGCCGAAATAAAGTACACGATAGAGGCTTTCACGATCAATAGTCCTTGACGAAGTTTTGTTTAACTCCTTTAATCATCAATTTGTTTTTAATCAGATTTTCATCCACAATTTTGATAATACACATAAAACAAAAGTCGAAACGACTTTTCAAAACTCTTGCAGATTCTTTGAAGATAATTTTCGCGATCAACTATTTTGATATAAAATAAATATTTTGAAAAAAAGCATGTATTTAAAATACTTTTTACAAAATAATAATAATTATTTTGTAAAAAGATAAATAATAGATAAACAAGTGTAATAATAAAATGTAGAATAATAAACGAACGAAAAATTAACTGAGCTCCATGTCAAAATCAATGATTGGTTTGAAAAAAAAATAATTTATTTGAAATCGAATAATGAAAAGGAATTTAGTTGAATATTGGTGAATCCCTTACTTTATATATGAATTGCACAGTTTTATATATGAATATTCTTGATAGCCCGTTCCATAACTATGAAGTATAATTGGAGTATCTCGGCAGTCCTGTCTTCCCAGCTCATTCCGTTTACCGCAGAACACGACGTCAATTAATCCGAAAGATCATTAAGTCCTTGACGACTTCTGCCAGGTCCGTTCTTACTTCTCCCGACATCTTTGCTGGCTTGGCTCCCTCGTTTGTCTCTCGTTTGTGTTCTCCTCGCTGTCTCATTCTGGTCGTTTCACACTTTAATTAACGAGGCTCTCGCTATCCTTCTTCCCACGACGTACTCCTCATCTATACACGGTCGCTTTAACGTTCGTTGACTTACATATTTTTCTCTATGCCTTTTTCCTTTTGTTTTTTTTTTCGTTTCTGAGTTGCACCGCGAAGCAAGTTCCACACTCTCGTTTGGAACTTCAAACTGGTTAGATTTGTTAGCAACGCATCTGGATTTAAAAAATACTCGAAAATGCACATCGAAATATTTTTTTTTTAATGGATTCATCGAATAATTAATTTTTATGGGGAATTTTCGATGGAGAAAATGATTTTTTTAAACATAGATTTAAGGGCTATTGTTATAAACGGAAAATAGAGATTATTTTAAAAAAATAATCACTTCAAAGGAATCTGTCGGGTAATTGAAAAATCGTTTGGTCATGTTTTTAATGCAAATTGATAAAGTTGTGTTGCGGAGTTCATTAAAAAATATTTGTAATTAAATAAGGTATTTAAAATATCGTGAACGTGTGTGTTTTTCTGGCTTTCGAATTTCATGAAATTAATAATACACTAGAAATGGTCTTGTTTTTTTTTTCAATTTTTGAGTCGAGAAGTTACATCATTTTGTAAATAATTAATGAAAGAAATGTGAAGAAGAAAAACTTTTTTTCACCGTTTTGAAAAACGTGGCTTCGATAAAACAAGGTATTTCATATTTTATCAGGTTTTATACCGACGTAATTATAAAATTTACCGTCAATTTTCGTTTAATGCACAACGTGTTGAATTTGAGTCGCCTCAAGCGATAAAAGGTATTTTTTTAATTTTCATAGTAACGTAACCCCTCAATTAATAATATAAGTAATTAATGATTTGGTTCACCTAACCCCTTAATTCATTTCCAGAATTATATTTACCCAAATGAATTATCAAAATTTATTTTTATTACATTTAAACAATGTATTTTTATTATTTGAAATATTTATTATTATTTTATTCGAATAATTAAACTTTTTTTTAATTCGGCCACTTTATTGTTTATTTCATTTTAATAATTTATTTATCATCTCTCTGTTTTTCGATAACGAGAGAAAAAGTTATATCGCCTTTCTTTCTCTAACAATTTCATGAATAAATCCATGACTATTTTATTTCAAAATAACTTTCCATTCGTAACCTTAAGAAATATGATATGTTCTTCAGTGAATTTTCAGCCTAATCTCTTACCTCTGAAAATACTTGGGTGTCAAAATGTTCAATTAATATAGTCGATCTTCATCTCGATTATATAATGTCTAGCGTCAGCGTATCTTCTCAGCAACGAATTAATTAAGCATTACCATGATAAATTGGCATTCTGGTGCAAAGTTTTACAACTTGAAGATCAGGGTCTTTTCTCTCTCTCTCTCTCTTGTTATCGATATGCCAACTCTTCGGAGCTCGTTAGCAAGAGACCCTTGTAGTGGAAAACTCGTTTGAGATTCGCGCTTAGCTTTTCGTGAGCGCTCGTGAGGAATCTTTTTTGCGAGCAAATTTGATCAAAGGAAGTGTGAGGGTGTAATGATGAAGCGGTGGGGCCAGAACGCGAGGATTTAATTATTATTCTCATTGTCCGTTCAGTTATACATATATATATAAAGCAAGAGCGCGAGAGGGGGGCGGTCACCGAATAAATAGTACTATTGCTCTAGTTATAAAATTGGTATTCAGTACAGACTCACCTTCGTTAATCTCGGTGTGTAAATTATGAAATTATCCACAATTTCAATAATTCTCCTTTCCTGTTTCTTTGATAATATTTTTATAAAAACAGCCAAACCCGAATTCGGAAATACGAAATATTATACAAAAAATATTTATCAGAATATAAATTTTTGTATTTATTAAAGAAAATCCCGTTAGCCTTTGTTTACGTTCTTTATCACCCTCGAATTTACAATATTAATAATAATAACGATAATAATAATAAATATAATATTACTGTAAAGTAGCCAGATAAATATCCTTTGACCGTTTTGAAACATGTTAAAAATGTTAATATTTTATCACGCACGAATTAACAACAATTCATGAAACGTGTTAAAGTCTGTTTAATAAAACAAAGCCAGAAAGAAGGGTATTAATCAACGATTTAAAAGATTTATATTGCATTAATTGTTATACTCAAATGGAATTTTTATGATAATAATAATAGAATTTTTGATACGATGCAATAATAGCTAGTTTAATATAGTCATTATAAATATAATATAATTGTAACATCGTTACGCAATTGTTACAGTAAAAAGTGCATTTATTAATTATCGATATATTTGGTCACTCCAGTCACTTCAATCACTTCACACGCATCAGTGTTGCACTTAAATAAATAATTATTATAATTTAAACATTGTACACATTTTTTAAAATTATTATTTAATTCGCCATAGTAATTATAAATGAATCAATCAAACTGCGTTTCGCAATTATCAATATTTTTCGTAATAAAAGAATCCATGGCTATATAGCTGCCTTTTGTCCGTCAATCCTTGTTAGCACAAGTTGTTATACGCGTGCATTAATTTTCCAATGACTGGCTCGATTAGCTCTCGAAACGAGTACGCGCTCACTGGCTTATGTTTATGCTCAAACCTATCAATGATTGAAGACCGAGATAACGGGAATGAACCATTTCCCCAAAATGCTGGCAACATTGAATAGCACTCGTATAGTATATACTGTTCAATGAAGGGATTGGCAAATGGTACGTTTTCAGATATATTATATTGTGGCTCTTATACCTGTATCCACTTGGCCATCTAATAGCTATATAAATGATTGTGGCATTAGCTCTACGAATGACTCAGATTATCAGAAATTCTAGAGTATTGCACGATCAAATGCGAAACACGATGAATGGATATTTTAACTCACCAGGGTCAATTCCATCCGCACTTTCACAAAGGTTTTTTTTTTAATGCTTCGTAATCCTGTACGAGTCTACAGTTAATGCAACTGCTAGCATATTTCAAAAGCTGCTTTCGTAATCCCACGGTTGATCCACTTCGTCTACCCCGGGAGTTTGCCCTTTTGGCCCTTATGTATATTATGGATGATTATTATTATTTTTATATTATATAGATTATTTTATCATAATTATATTATAAATATTTATGTATCTATATATATATATATATATATATATACACATAATTTGTTGTAATTATTAATTATCAATAATTTATTAATAAAAAGTAAATATAACAATAATATTCGCTACCGAATTAAATAATGACAATAATGATCATTTACAAAAAAACAAAACTTTTCATTACGATTTCGCTTTTATTTGTTGAGATTCAAATTTGATTTGTTTTAAACTTTATTTTCAATAATTTATTGTTGAAGTGATTTTTTATTTATTTATTTTCCATTGTTTTTATTTTTTCAAATTGATCGGCTTCTCGATTTTTCCAAATGGACTTTTTATTTCATGTTTTGAAAAATGATTGTTCGTTCTTTGAAACCGTGGTGTTTCGTCTATTGTAGACAACTTTCGACTTATTTCTGACAGCGTTGAGAGAAACAAAAAAAAAACAGGTAGTTTGGCAACGAATTTTCCGTAGTTTTGATTGTACGGTTATAGTTTATGTATTTCAGGAAAACGAGTATTTCCACTACATTTTGGTGGTACGATGCCGACTACTGTGTTCATGGACGATAAAACTTTTCTCGAATAGGGGATGGACTCTCGGCGAGAGAGAATTTCGTCGTCCATTCGGTCCCGTTGGAAGTTTCCATGCGACAGTTTTCCCTTATAGTCATGGGTGTGTATTCAGAACATGGTAAAACGACGATAAGCGTTCGCGCTTCCGGTCGCCTCGTCTACGACACGACTTTGCACGGTGTACGAAAAGAAAAAAAAACTTTATAAAGGTCCGTAATTCCCGAGTTTTCGCAGCGATTTCATTCCACGCTCCATCCCTCACCGATCCTTCGATGAAAAATCCCTTTTCGATCATCCCCAACAATTTTCATTGATCGCTCTCCGTCATCTCTGATCTCTGCATTTTGCATCATATTTATTCGACTTTACCATTTTTCAATCACCATATTCTCGAAAAAAAAAGAATATTCTCCGTATCGATACTAAACGACCTTTTTTTTGTCTTTCAGTCCTTCAGTCCTTACTACCCTTCAGCCCTTTCCGCGCTCTAGCCCTTCTTCCCTTTTTCCCCTTGAGACCTTTCCGCCCTTGAGCCTTCCAGCCGTTTCTCCTCCTTAGCCTTTTCCGCACTTCAGTCCTTCCGTGCTTCCTGCCCTTCAGCGATTTCCCCTCTTAAGCCCTTTCTTCCCTTCTGCCCTTCAATCCTTCCGTCCTTTCTGCCCTTGAGCCTTTTCCATTCTTAAGCCCTTTTTACCCTCCAGCCCTTTTTCCTTCCTTTCATCCCTTTAGCCCTTCCGCCCTTTCTGCTCTTGAAGCTTTTCCGTCCTTATGCTTTTTTCACCCTTCAGCCCCTTAGCTTTTTTTCTACTTTTTGACCATCAGCCCTTTAGCCCTTCCGCGCTTTCTGCCCTTCCAGCTTTTCCGTCCTTATGCTTTTTCTACCCTTCGGACCCTTAGCTTTTTTCCTACTTTTTGGCCATCAGCCCTCCAGCCCTTCCAGTTTTCATGCTCCGAACCAATCGATATATTTATTCGTTTTCTTTTACCCTACGGATTGTCCGGTTTTTATGGAAGTCCTATGGCAAATGCATACATATTTGTCCGCGCATGTGTAAATATTTACGAGCTCTCTCGCGTCTCTTGATACGTACACGTTTATTACTTGCATACATGCATATTGAACGCTGAAATTCCGAGAGAATTTTTCTCCTCGTAAAATGATATCAGTTACGACCTTCTGATTGTCAGCAATCAATATACGCAAGCTAAAAACTCTGGCCGTCAGTCAGTTTAAAACAAAGAAGTTTCTACCAGACTGAACTGCTGGCGATGAGTCAAGCTGCGTTCACTTTCCAGTATAATTTACTACTGCCTGAAGTGGGCGGGAGAAATTTTCCTCGACGTTGCTTATTCCGTTTTTACTCTTTTTTCGCGAGGATCCATTTGTCGTCCTTTTTTTTATCACGGTAGGAAAGACCGATATCCACAATGAGAATCGAGCGCTTCACGAGCTGAGAAAGCCTTTCGAACGGAGTTAAAATCGTGAGGCTAAACGGTTCAGATCGTTTGGTATTTATATTCCACTGTTATTCTCTTACGCGTGAAATCACCTGGCTGAAGGAGGATGCAATATTTGCATCGCTGGGAGACGAAGATTTTTTTTTTTTTTTTTGATGATCGTTATTCTTCTTTCGCAAACGAAAGCTTCGGATATCTTTTCTTTGGATCTTCATTAGAGAACTCAAACTCCAATGTAGCGAAAAATGTATTTTTAAGAAGGGAAAAGGTGGAGCACAAATACTTGAAGAAAAGGATTTTTGTTCAAGACGAATGAATTTTTCTTCGACAAGATCGAAGCTGCAGCAATTTTCTTTCGACATCCTCAGTAGAAATCGATCACCGGAATCTACAGTAACAAATATTTTGGATAATGAAAACAATAATTATTTCTTTAATTTTATCATTATGATACATTTATATTTATTTTATATTTCTTTGATACATCGAAATTACAACATATTCTTTTCTGAGATCTAAGGATTAAAAAAAAAAATTATTCAAGGAAAACTTACAGCTATGAAATCAATATTTTGGATAACGATTAAAATGAAATAAAAATGAGAAAGGAAAAAGCCAAATTTACTTTTACTCACACTGTACCTGTTTGAAAAAGAAAAATATAAAATTCGTTTAAGAAAAATGTAAAATTCGAATTTTTGTTCGATGCATCAAAATTAAGATTTTTTTTTACATTTAACGGTCTTTAAAAAAGTTTAAGGATCTCAAAATAAAAAATACTCAAGAACGACGCAAATCGATTTTTAACATTATTTCAGATAGCGATAATAATAAAGAAAAAAGTGCAGCGATTCAAGCTTCAACAGGATCGAATTCAGTCCGGATAAGCGACTGTTATTTTTCTTGTCATCGTCGGGCGTTGATACATAGGAAAGTCGGCGTGTCTCCGCGAATAATGCAACCTCAACCGGCTTTCCTATTTATTCGTTCAGCTTTACGGAATGTGCTTGCGGAAAAAAAAGTTGAAAGCCGTGTTTAGGCGGAACATATTCCATCTTGGTATTTGTATTTTTCATGGCGAAAAAAAAGCGAGAACGCCGAGAGGGGAATATCGTCTGGTATTTTTCGCGTACCGAGTAGCGGAAAAATGTTACTTCACGAGGGTGGTGGATTCATCCAGGAATAGAGAGGAAAAAAGTTCCTGAAATGTCTCGCGGGAAGCGCGAACGTGTCCCCATGAATTTTTATACACTTTTCGAACTACCATACAGACGCGGAAGAAAATGGAACTCGAAAAAAGTCTTAGTATTTTAAAAAAAGAAAAAAACATTATTAATCGTTATTTCTTGAACCCTTGCAGAAATGAAAAAAAAAATATTTGGCCGAAATAATTTTTAACGCGTTGGATCAAATTTTTCTTTTAGCAGTCAAAATTTTATTTTGCGAGTCAATTTTATTTGTTTTAGAAGTGAATTTTTGGTTTTAGATGTCAATTTTTTGTTTTAGATATCAATTTTTAGTTTTAAAAGTCAATTTTTTTGTTTTAGAAGTCAAATTTTAGTTATCGAAGAAATTTTTTTATTTTCCCTTTAAATTTTTGTTTATTCAGTTAAATATTTGTTTTCACGTATCATTTTTGTTTTTAAAGATATTTTTTTCGAAAACAATTTTTTTTCGTCATCAATATTCAATTTTCGTAATAAAATTTCACGTGGACCAAAATTATTGATGTATTTTCGGCCCACGCTGTTCAAGATAATCGTCCAAGCGCTTCTTCGCGCTATTTCTTTTTATTCGAAAAGATTGAAACCATGTATGCTCCACAGGAGACGAATCCTGGTCGATTTAGATCCCACAAAAACCTTCTAATATATATGCATGGCTCATTTGAATTTCCAGAGGGTCCGAAACGAATATTGTAGATATTTTTTAACGTCGTCAGACTGTGATCCATCAGCCTCAGGGTAGCCAATATATTTGTTCCCGCAACGATAGGAGTACGGTAATTAATTAGGGACGTTCTCCAGACTTTCTGGAATTTTTTCCTCTCCTACATCCTCGACTACTCTTCAATGTCCCCAGTGTTATCGTCGTACATTTTTCTCCGCTGCACGAGGGGATGAATGTTTTTTTTTCTGCTCTCTTAAAGTCTTCACTTAGTGTAATAGGATAGTCATGAAAAAAGGGAAATGTCTGGTATGCTGATCTGACCCCGCTGGCGGTTCTCGAGTGTACCAAAAGTTGATTTGTGGTCGATTCATAATACGAAGAATTCGGAGGATACGTAGAGAAAAATTAATTTATATTTATCAATCTTCAAAATGGAAAAATGGATTTTTCTGGTTGTTGACATTATATATATAATTATATATAGAGTTTGAAGACCTAGGTTTGACACGTCACCTTTCCGATTTGACCCCTCTGAAAGACGTTCGAGAATGTTTTCGGAACGACTTTACTTCATAATATCACAAAAGTCCTGTGTCACATATCAAATACTGCGAGCGTTGAAAAAAAAAGCGAGCGCGCGTTTCGTTTGGCCGACAGCGCGCGTTTTTCGGAAAATAAATGAAAAAAAAAATGAAAGAGGGAAAATGAAGAACTCCTGATGCTTGGAGAGCCAAAACTGGCCTGGCAATTTTGGCTTTCAGTCCAATGGACCTACAACTTCAGCAAAGTGAAATCAAAATAAATTCAATTGGAATTTTAGGCTTGCTGACCATTTTAGTTCATGGCATAGCTCTCTCTCTTGGTGACTGAATTTTTGCCGTGAAATAAAAGGTCAAAAACATGTCTCGCCTGTGAGCTCTTTTGTTCTTGCTCATTCCAACGCGTCACCGAGCTTCAATCAACCTGCAGAACTCGAACGGTCTTTTTCTTTACCGTGGATGAACTCGGTACCCCCAGCTCTCTTGTACTGTGCCATGACGAGAATAACAAAAAAAAAAAAAAATAACGAGACAAACGCTCGGGGCTAGAGAATGCTTTAGAATTCCGTCACCAAGAGGAAGGTACGACCGGAAGTGGGGAGTTTGGAGAGACAAAAAGTCGTGCACCGACGCTGAAATGTATAACAAGATTTCAACGTATTCGTATAATGCCAAGAGGAAAATCCGAATTCCATGCATCTTCATCTTTAGTTCCGGTTTCCATTATGTTTTCGGGGAGCTTTTCAACGATTTGAGAATTTACGAAGGGAAGTTTGTTTGGGTTTCGGTCTGCAGACGAATCAAGCCGCCTAACCCTTCATTTTTCGGTCTCCTAACCTCTCATCTGCTCCACTTTGCATTCAAAGTATCATTCAAAGTTTTATTGTTTGGGTCTGGTTGGTTCTGCGGTTATGTCAAGCCTTTCAGTGTCGTTGAATTTTTTATTTAGTTTGGGGTAAAGCTGAACGTGTCGCGCCTCCCGACATATCTTCATTATTGTTCAGAGCTTGAGTTTGTTTTAGGTTTTTTTGGATAGAGATGATTCTTCCGGTTTCTTTGTGTCTGTTGAATCTTTCAAAGATAGTATTTGGCTCTAACAATGTATCAAGCTATCCAACGATATTTCATTTTTGTTTGCACCGGTTTGGGTTAAGGCTTCCAACGTCTTTCCATTTTTGTGTCGAATGAGCTGCTTGGTTTTTTTTGTGCCTTGTGTTTTGGGATTTCTTAGATTTGTTTTGCTTTGTTTCGGGTTCTGTTTCGGTCGCTTTTTTGGTGTTTTCGTAAGTTCCTTTCAGTTTTCCTATCTTTTTGGGTTTGGATCAAAGCAGTCCATATCTCTTTATTTTTTATCTGAATTTGGGTTTCTATGGGTTTGCGATGCTCCGTTTGAGATTTCTTTGGGTGCTGCATTCTATTTAGGTTTTTTTGAGTTCGCGTTGCTTTGATTTGAGCTTCTTTTGGTTTGAGTGTTTTTGGATTCGGGTTGCTTTGTTTTAACGTGATGTTGCTTCATTTTCGTTTTTTCTCATTTTGGATCGTTCTCTTTTGAATTTCACGAAATCCACTACGGTGATTTCTATTTGTCCGCAGTCAAACATACCAAGCTTCCTAACGATACTTCATTCTTGTTCCCACTACCGTACATTCAAAGGGAATCCGTTGAAGATTTATTGTTTGTAGTCGGTGATGAAAAACGACAGGGCGTTTATTAGAAAAGGCTCTCAACCGTAACTCCAATTGGCAGCGGGAAATACCCCGAGATATCATTTGAATGGGAAATGGTGAGAACGAGGGTATTGAGAGATGTATTGAGAAATTCCCGTTGCGGTTGTACGAGAGTCCATTCTTTACGGCGGCACTCTCTTATAGGATTTTGCCTTGATTTCTTGCTTCGCTCTCTTCTCTTTCTCCTGATACTTCATTTCCTTCCCTCTCCCTCTCTCTTTCTTTCCTCCTCGAGAAAGCGAGTTTGTAAGTTACCGAGATTTAGCGGAGCACCGAACGTGAGGGGGATTTCCGACCAGGCCAAGACGAGAGATGGAATGATGCGTCATAAAACGCGGCTTGAATTCTTGATAACGTTATCGCGGCGCTTCGTATCAAACAAAAAAAAAGAATATAAAAATAAAAAAGAAAGAAAGAAATAACTACACTCTATGGAATAAGAAGCTTCATTTTGGAGTACAAAGTTCACGTCGATTCACAATTTTTGATCGAAAAGAAAAAAAACGGTAACCTAACAAATAAGTCCTTCAATGTGGACCAAGAAAAATCCAATTTGGGTTTGTTTGGGTTACATAGGGTTACGATACAATGAATAGGCCAGAGAAATTTAAAGAAGGAACGTTCCGGATATCTCAGTCATCGTGATTGTACCAATTGAGTGAAAGCTGTCAGAGAGAAGAGATTTGGATTTGACGATTGGCGTTAGGGAGAGGAGAGAGGGTCAGGGTGACGAAAAAAAAAATGAAATCTGATAACTCAGAAACGGTTGGGCAGATAAGAGCTCCGGTAGGTGCGAATTGGAGATTAAGTTTATTTTCGGCTTGTTCTTCTTCGACCTTTTTCTATGATTTCGAAGGCGACCCGGGCGGCTCGTGGATGAAAACGCTCGCAGAGCTTTTTCAGGGCTTCCTCAACCTCCTCGAGCGAGACTCGACCCTTACCCGCCGTCTCGGCCATTTTTCTCGCGTCCTCGAGGGTTTTCTCGATAACGTCCTCCAGCACCGTCGACAATACTGCTTGCGCCTTCGCCGAGAGGGTGTGAATTCGTCCTATGTCCCGGAAGAACGAGCCAAGAAACAAAAAAAGAAAAAAAAAAAAAAAAAAAAAAAAAAAAAAAAAAAAAAAAAAAAAAAAAAAAAAAAAAAAAAAAAAAAAAAAAAGAAAAGTGGCGTACTCGAAAGTCTCTTGGTCGTTCTATTCGCGGAAACTTTATGAAAGCGTCTCCTTTTGTCTGTATATTTTCAGGACGAAATTGCCATCGAAGGTCCACGGTTGCCTTCTTCCCGACAACGGGAAAATAGAATTTATCAAATGAAAAGACGTTTGATAAGCCGAAACTTCGAGCTCTTTATGCTTCTCGTTTTAAACCCGTCATTTCCGGTACGCGTACGGCGAAAATAAGGTGATAATTGCCTCGCGTGATTGCTCATTTTACTCGGTGAATTTATTCGATTAATTCCTTCTAACTTTACGTTGATAAAACAATTTTTGCGGATTTTTTTGGTAACGGTTCTTTTACTATAAAAAAAGAAAACCTTTTGAACTTTTTCAGTGAGTTTAAAAAAAATTAATTTATGTTTAAAAAATGTAACCTTTTTATACCTTTTTTTCTCAACTACTTAACGAGTATTTTTTTTCATGAGAAGAAAAATAAGTCTCTAGTTTTGCCATAAAGGAGTGGCGTCCATGATTGCCCACGAAAGTTGGCTCACGTGTTGACGTGTTTCAGTTACTGCATTAAAATCACTCTAGGAAATGTAGCTATTTAAATATTTTCTTTTTTCAATGATTTTATAAAGTGTTTAAAAATAGGAAAATGTTTTTTTTTCTTTTAAATTACAAAATCTTTTTGAAAATATAAAAAAAATATTTTCTTTAGGAATTTCAAGAAAATAATGATCTGTTTTTAGTTTTTATTTGTAAAGAATAATAATTAAGAAGAGAAGCTGTTTTTTATTTGATAGAAAAAGGAAAGAATTAATTGGCTTTACTGAGCTGTTGCGGACTCCTATCATCTTTTTTTCCATTTTGTTTTTCGTATTTTTCCATATTTTGCGAAAAATAATTAAATTGTTCCTCATCTGGAAGGATAGCGAGAGACACTTCTCATGTTTTTTTAAAATCGCAATGTTACGCTCAGCGTACGTTGAAATGGAATACCGGCGTGTATCTTTTTGACAGGCATGACAGGAAATGGTTATAGCCGGATTCGTAGTGAGTTTCAGGACTCGACGAATACCGGACTTTTAAATTAATGATATTCGGACGAGGCTACGTACCTGCGGCACGCTTACGCCTCGGCGATAGCTTCTGCCCTTCCCGATTATTACTGGTCTTTGTTTTCCGCGACATATCAGAATAATTAATCCATTAATTTTACATGACAAACTTTACTCTCGCCGCTCACTTCACGATCGCTACGTTCACGATGTCGAGTTTTCGAGACGCAGGAGAAAAAAAAAAGAAATAAGGTTGCTGACCCATGTAAGGCCCACCTTATTTGTTTTCGAGTACCACAAACAAAACTATGAACGCTGAAATAAAACAAACATGATTGTTTAATTATTTATTCAATGATCAATGTATTAATAATAATTTTGGTTCAGAAAACAATGTAAACTATTAACTATAAGCTTTTTTAAAAAAAAGCGTTTTCTGGGCCTTATTCAGACCACTGTTCCTAATAACGCCATACCCGTTGTAACTTCGTACAAAAAAAAATTTTAAAAATATATAATCTTCAATTTTGAACTTAAATTTCGATAACAACATGTATAGTGCTGATAAACCACTACGTATAATTAGAATAAAGATTCGATAAGTAATATTGAAAACAGTTTTTGTTTACGAAAATTTTTGTACGTCGAAATTTAAGAAACGCAATTGCGACTATTCAAAGTTAGACACTCGATGACGAGAGCTCTATTCGTTTGACTTTGTAGTTTTGGATATTAAAAACATGGGCTTTATCAGGTATTGGACCTTACATGGGTCAGGAACCTTATTCTCGTTCAAATTCTCGAAAAAAAAATGCTTTTGAAATTTCTTTTCAAAAATTGAAAAAATTCAAAAAGTCAATGGAAAATTGATTTAAAAAAACAGGATTTTGTGTTTTTTAGTGAAAAAAAAACTATGAACGATCGGAGTATTATTGGCGTTATCGGCAAGCCCGAAATTGAAAGTAATATCTATTTTTATTTCTCCGCTTCGTGTTCTTTCAGTATTGGACTGCGTCGTCTCGAGTTGGGGTCCATGGTCGACTTGCAATACCGAGTGCGGTCCTGGCGCACAATCAAGATCGAGGCTGGTCGAGAGAGCTGCTGAAAACGGTGGAAAGCATTGTCCCCAGTTGGTCCAATATCGTGGCTGTCAGGGCACCAAGTGTCACAAGCGAAATCCCCAATTGGCACTGAAAGGCGAGTGACAAAAAAAAACGAATTCCATCTTCTCATTTATTCGTGAAAGAATAATATTCCCTTTTTTTTTAAATGCCACATGTTTTTTTCAAAATATAATACTGATTACATAAAAAAAATTTAATAAATGTGTAGAGGTCGGGGGAGATGAAACAAAAATCAGCAAGGGTTTCGACGGAATAAAAAGAGATTGCTATTATTTGTAAAAAAAATGGTTGATAACTAAAATAATTATAATACGCCATTTTTTATATATCAATAATATATGTTATATTAAACAATTTTAAATATAATAATATAACAATCATTTTTCTTAGAAAATATAATAATACTTTTATTCTTTAAATAATACAAATAATAATAATTGTATGGCACGAAAAGTCGCGTTGCAAAGCAAGTGCAAAATTCGTGCTCGTCGCACGATGAAAAACGTTCAGGTGGTTGATGGCTCCTCATTCAAACGGAATTTAATTAATTGCGTAAATTAGGGAGAAGGGATTAATTGTACGAGGATTTAACAAACAACGCGTTTCGTCGTTTGAAAGCCGCAGCAAATGCGTGCACTCGTCATCAGCTTTGCAATGTTCAACACCAAGCGAGAGAATCTGACAGAGAAATTTTCCGACTCATCATATTTATTATAATTAAATTCATCAGAGGTGACGGGCGTTAAAAAAATGTCGAAAAAAAACCGTAAAGATAGGCCTAATTATGAAGCCTCTCATTAAAATGCTAATTTTTCACTGTCGAAAATTCATACCTCGATGAAGTTTGAATATTTTAGATGTCGTAAAATAATTAGGATAGCGCTTGAGCCACGCATGATCATCGATAATCCAGAACGCAGTGCAACGAAATATTCGTGTATTAAAATTCCTCGTTAAATACGTAACGTAGTGCATTTAAAAAAAGACACACACTTTTTTTTTTAAATCTGTTTGGGTTTGTTTGGGTTTGCGTTGTACAATCGGAAATTGTCGTACACGAAATTGTCGAATTGCACATCCGAGATCTTTGGAGGATCATCTTCCATCAAGTACTAATTGTACGATGGATGATGATTTCGTAATACCTAAATCAGGGGTCGATGAACAAGGCTATTATTAAGGGTATCAGAGGGTTCATTAGGTAAATTGGTCTTCAGTTCCCCAGTAAATCCTGTCTCCATGTCAGATTGTGTAACCTCGACTTTGCATAACTAGACTTCCGCTTCAAGTGTCATATCATTCGTTGAGCTTGCACCGGAAGTGCTGCAGGTAGCGTAATGACCCAACCCCTAATAGACGTCCATTCTTGTCCATGAACACCATCCTGGATCTAAAAATGTCGTTGAATATGTACATACGAGAGGAGTTCAACTGAACGCTAATGAAGGGTACTAAACTCGAAACAATGGCTTTCTCGGATTCGTATAGATAGTGGAGGGTAATTAGAGTATCTTCATCCTCCAGTGAGCTCTCTCGTTAGAGAAGTCATCAACAGTGGATTATTGATAAAAAGATTCATTTGTTTTTTCCTGTTGAACTTTCCATAGCTGCATTCATCACAGTCCGATCCAATAATATATACTAATTAACGGTAACTTTTTATTTTTTTTATTGTCAACTGTAATTTACCCTTAAGACAAGAATTGCAACTGTAAACAATGGGTAATATCAAATTGTAGGTTACAGGAATATTTCTAATTAGGGGGCACTTTTTTGGGCACAAAAAATACGAATGCGATTAATAAATACAAGTAACGGGTGGTTTATCTACTAGAATTCGCTGTCCGGTAAAAATTCAAAAACTCGTAAATTTTCATTTCAATAATAGACCTGCTTTCTTCATTTTCGTGCAACCATCCCAGTTGGGGGTTGGAAAAAGGCGAGTGGAGAAATGCTTCACCCCTTAATATACGTTTTTAAAAAAAAAATATTATAGTGGATATTTAACCACTTTAAATTAGCAAACAATTTTTTTATTTATTTATTGCTTCCCCACTGGTACGCGCTGTTAGCGCTTTTACCTGTCCCCTTTTCCTTCTCTCCCTATTCAAATTTCCTCCACGTTTCTTTCTTGTTCCGCCATTTTTCTTCCTCGTTCCACCATATCTTCTTTCCTGTTCAATACCTCATGAGAACTTAACCCTCATTGCGGCCACAGCCGACTTACGTTACACTATAACGCATTTGACAAGGGCACGAGGAAACTGTGAAAAACCCGTACCGGTATAGACGGCCATGTTATTCCTTCTGATTCCTTGATGTACAGACTTTTTGTTAAAGTATGTACACCAAGGCCTCAGAAAAATCAGCCTCCTGCTCACTGGTCGATGCGCCAGCCAGAGCACGGCTAAGCGGTCACCGATCCAAGTATTGCACTTTCACAAATTTCCCGAGTATAAACCCCTGAAACGGTGAAAAGTACACATTCCGAGCTTTGTTTCATCTATTTTGATTAAGAAATGGCGGAGAAATTGGTTTTCGAAAATTTTCACATAACTGTGAGAAAAATGTACCACCAGAGCTCAAAATCTTATCGACCATCAAGAAAATTCAGTTAAACGATTTTCTCACTGGCGGCGCAGCGGCTCGCATTGTCCGTTCTTACCGACTCCGCTTGCATCCTTCCGAAGAATCAATATATTTTTTTTTGACTTGTCACTTGTCACTTGTTCACTGCGCTAATTCGTAGCCTCTGTCACTACGATAGCTACCGGAAGCTGCAGCAGGGAAAAATGTCCAAAAAATATTCTAGAAAAGTTTTTTGCATTTTCCCACTGGAATTTTGCACTTTCGGTAAAAACTCGGGCATATTTGTAATCGGCAGAAAATTTCCGATTAAAAAGACCCTTTTAAGAGTTTAATAACGGAACAAAAATTTTCGACTTCCCCCGACCACTTTTCTGAAATCGTGAAAATCCCGAAATTTCAAAAGGTCGTAGAGTGAGTTCCTTATATGCTATGGAGATTCATTGAGTGTGCTTGGAAAAGGTTTTTGTCTAACTTAAACAATGGCGTTGGATTCGTATCGATAACTTGTGCAGTTTCCCCGGAAAGTCCACTTGAAAAATCGCAAAAAAAGAGGCAAACTTTGAAATTCTGCCAAAAATCGAAAAATCATCAGATTTTAATGATTAAAAAAGTATTTTGAAGAGAAAATCATAACGAAGAGATTGAGCGCAAAGTGGGCTACCAAATCCCAAAGGGAAAAAAGTTATCGACGTTTTAGTGAAAAAATGTATTTTGCCCAAAAATTGAAAAAAATGTTGGATTTTTGATATTTTTTTATTGGTCCATTTCGATGTAACTTTATTCTCTGAACACGAGTATACCAATTTTTTCCCCGAAAACTCAAAATTTCTATGAAAAAATTGTAAAAATCTTGTCAAATCACGATTTTTTTTTGCTTTGTGCTGTGCTATGGACGAAAATTCGTCGATATTCGTAATCAGCTAAGAAATTTAGATTAAATATACCCTTTCGATACTTTTAAAACAGGAAAAAAATGTTCGACTACCCCGGCCACTGTTCCGGAATCTAAAAAATTACGAAATTTCAAAAGGTCGTAGGGTAAGCTTCTTATATGCTATAGAGATTCAATGCGCTTGAAAAATGTTTTTGCCTAGCATAAATAATGAGTTTTCCCGGAAAGTATATACCACTTATATGTATGTGAGTATCGGTTGACACGCGTACATGTACGTGTGTGTTTTCGTTGGGACGAAACTACGCGCGTCTAATTTCCACGCTGCGCTCGTAACGAATCCACACGTACATAAAGACACACGCTTAGCGCTCGGCAATTGTCCTGCCACGATTCTTCGCCCGAAAAGTCGAGACTTCGTGGCCGAATTCGCGTGCGGGGCGCGCCATCCGTCGGTAGTTACTCGCAGCGCAAAACTCCAAAATTGTCATTATCGATGTAACGAGGTGCTGGGTCGAAAGGTTCCAGCGTATTCGTAATTCGCTTAACTTCGGTGATCGCCCGAGTCACACTCCGAACGCCCACCTGTCAGTGTCAGTTATTAGAAAACAATTAATTTTTATTTCATTCGAATCGATTAATCGTTCGTGGGTGAAACTGCGGAAGTACACCTCTTCGCAACTTTCTACTCGGTGTTGTTACACCCCTTAAAATCGTTTTTTCAGCTGATAAAATCATTCGCATCTCGTTTTTTTGCATTGCTTTATCACTTCTTTATCGTATGAACGAGTTTAATTAGGATTTTTAAAAAATGCGATATAAATTCTGGCCACTGGTAATTAGCCAAGTAATTAGTGAATAACAAACGACCTTGGGGGATTTTCTCTTAACGACTTTTTGCCCGCATTCCAAAGCGAGAATTACCGTTTTCGCACTAAGTAAAAAAAAATCACACATCCGGGAGAAATAAAAAGAATACCACGAAATGAAAATAATATATAAAAAAAAATACAAAAATATTTTTTCGTAGCAAATTCGATAAACGATAAATACGGAACAAAAGACGGCATACAAACGAGAGTCACATGTTCCGAATTGCGCTAAAGGTTCCATAGAGAATCTCGACAACGAGAAAATACAATAAAATTGACAATAATCCTGACAATAAAAAAGATCCCTCTGTTTTTGCCGACGTTTCACAGAAGTGGCTCTGCTCCTGCCGGCTGAGCTGAGTGGCGTACGACACATAAACGACAGCAATGACATAAGAACGAACCTTCGTCTGCGTTATCGCGACACCTCGGCCAATGATCCATCCAAAGAGTGAGTACGACAGAATCAAAAAATAATTATACCCGACCACGTGTTACGCGGATATTAACAAAAATGATTGAAAACCTAGAATGGAAAAAAATGACGACAAAATTGGTAATTAAACAAATATAGTAATGGACAGTTAATTTTAATTCATTATTTTCTTTATTATAAAATTATTATAATTACAAAACTGTATTTTGTCATTTTGAATTCGTTAAATATTTTTTCCAAAATATCTTTGTTTTCGATATTTTCGTTTGATCGTCGATGGTCTGTCTCGTCAAATTTATTGTTTACTTGGAAAAGTAGATTATTCAATGGAAATACGAAGAGGAAAAAACGTACGCGTTTTAATTTACAATTCATAAAAAAAAAATTCTGTTCAACCAACCGAATGAACCCAAATGAAATTCAAATAAGGTACCTGACCCATGTAATGCCCAGTGCCTAATAAAGCCCACGTTTCAAATATCCAAAACTACAAAGTCAAACGGATTGATTTCTCATCATCGAGTGTCTAACTTTGAATAGCCGCAATTTCCATAGCAATCGCCGCGCTTGTGGCGAACCCAAACAAATTTGCAATCGATAGAAAGCAGCGCGTGCTATCCCACGTAGCCGTTTCTTAAATTTCAACGTTCAATAACTTTCGAAAACAAAAAATGTTTTCAGTATTACTTAGTGAATCTTTATTCTTATTATACGTAGTGGTTTATCAGTACTATACATGTTGTTATCAAAATTGAAGATTAAAATTGAAGATTATAAATTTTTTCACTTTGTTGTCGTACGAAAATGCAACGGGTATGGCCTTATTAAAAACAGTGGTCTGAATAAGGCCCAGAAGACGATTTTTTAAAAAAAGCTTATAGTTAATAGTTTACATTGTTTTCTGAACCAAAATTATTATTAATACGTTGATTATTGAAAAACTCATTAAATAAACACTTTTGTTTTATTTCAACATCCATAGTTTTTTTTTTACTAAAAAAAAATAAGGTGGGACTTACATGGGTCAGATACCTTAAATCTGTTCATTAAATATCAACAAAATCGCGCGCACAGTTACGAAGAAAAAAAACGTTCTTTTTCGAAAAACGTATTTGAAGATCGTCGTTTGATTCAATGAAATCGGAAACAATAGTCGAACCCCTTAAAAGAATCGAGTTTGCCGATAAGAGATGTGCGATTGGAATGCAGAATAAATAATCGACATAAAACATTAAGTCAATAAATGGACGTGAAGATACCGAGAGATAAAAATGATAGAGTAAAGATACGTATCTGTACGTTGCTTGTTATCCAGTCAACTGGCTCGTTATTCATGCGTTCCCCATAAAGCCTAACGAGCCATGAATTTCACGTTTATACAGACATACCTATTCAGAATAAATAGGGGCTCATCAATATACGGAGATGTGTAACGAATCTGCATTATACGCGTTTTACATACACAAACATCGACCCACCCATTCGTTCATGCATTAAAGTAATACATGTGTATGCACATATCTTACATCACTGAATCTCCCCTCATTTTTTTGCTTCTCGCGTCAGTCCGGAATTTTGGTTGAATGAACGAATCGTGGTGAACAATGAAATCCACTGGACGAACGGAAACAATAGGAGCGCGAAATATGCATTATTACGTATACTGCTACATTACCTATTTATTAAAGAGGGGACCGCACTTTCACTCGGTCGGTACAGCCAATCGGAAAACTGGTTTTCCACAGGTTTCCTAAATGGCTATTCAGAATTTCATGATATTTGACCAGACAATGTTAAATTTATAGACGAACGTCTTATCCCCAAATTTTTCAAAACGAAAAAAAAAATACAATTTGTATTACCAGGCGAGTATCATGATGGAAATATTAATAATATTGATTAAATAAAAATTGTATTTAATATTAAAAATATTAAATACAAATATTCAACGGTCCGGCGTTTAAAGTATGCATTCTGAAAACTAGAATTTACGAGCTTCATGGTAGTTCCAGTAACTGTATTTTAAACGGATCCTTAACCCTTTTAGTGCCTGGTGGAATAGGAGTGCCTATGTTAAAAATGCCGGGCGATTGTCAGAGTTTTTTTTAGAATTCGGGAAAATGCTCATAAAACCCAAACGCTATACATCATTTACGTAATTCAAAAAGCAGAATATTTGGGTTGAAATACAGAACAAAACACTGATACTAATTTTTATGTGTACATAAAAAATTATATAAATAACAAAGATATAAATGTTTATAAATAAAATAAAATGCGCGGGCCGATATATCGGCTCTGGCACTTTTCGCGAGTGCAGCTAGAGCCGATATATGGGCCCCCGGCATTAAAGGGGTTAAATCAGTAATAAATTCATTTTCAATTCAAAAAACTTTGACAACTTTTAACCGTCCGAGTATTCGCACCGTCACCTTAAGTATTTGTTTACGATTTCGAGAAAATATCATCCGACATTTGTGACATTGAGTTTCGGCGGATGCTGGCGCGTTGTGGATCTCGAAATTTCCGGTGTGTACATTTTTACGTATACACACTCATACACGAAGCCCTTTGGGGCTTTCCAGACGCTAGTGACAATGTTGCCTCGCGGATAGATAGCTGTAACTCGTACTAATTTTATTTTACCGACGCGAGCCGAGGCTGCATAGAAGTTTGGTCACAGGTGCGACTCCCTCTTAAATCTTTGTTTATTTAATTCTTTCAGTTTGTTTCGTTATTTGTTCACTCCCTTTTTTCGTCGTTTATCGTCGTTTGGTCGTTCAATCGAATGTTACGTTTAGTCGTAACGACCCGCGTAATTCTCAATTATCTAAATCATTCTCCTCCTCCGAAGCAGTGTGTGAAAATATTCATCGGCATTGATGAAGCCTTTAGGCAACTGCCTTTCTTTCGATACAATTGTTCTACCTAATTCAATTGTGAACAGCCTAGATATCATCAAATTTCGAAAAGAGCATCGCGAGTGGTAAAGTTTGATTATACGTACTGATCGATACTCACTTTTATTTAAATTTGTATTTTCTAGTTCATCAAATATTCTTTTAAATTTTTCATCCTATATATTATTAATATTCTTATTCTATCCTATCATCATTATTATTAATTTATTTCTTTACGATTAATAGTATTGTAGTTCTTGATATTTTTGTTATCATTATTCTTTTTTTTATATTGTATTATTGTATTTTTTTAATGAATTTAATCATATTTTTTATCATAAAATAATTTTTATAACAATAAAATAATTTCCGGGTATACTCCAAAGTTATTTTACTGTAATAAAAGTTATTTGGTTATTACGTTTGTTGAAATATAATATTATTAATAATAACATATATTATTCATAATTATATGAGTATTATTTATAAGTATCCCCTTTTTCAATAGTAATCATCATGTTTTAATCATTGAATTTTCATTTAATTTAATTCACTTAATTGAATTAAACCATCATTTAATTTTAATAATCAATTTTTTATTAAAAATTTATTTTTGGTTAGTGAGAAAAATAAGAAGAAGATACCGATACAAACTTCAACCTCATTCGCTACGACGTCAATCAGAACGGCAATCCAGGCTCGAGTCTGTACTCATCATCACTTCGTGCGTTTACCTGTCGGATAAAATCACATTTCGTCGTCTAACCGTAAATTTGCGTTGTACTTGAAGGCTACACGTGGCACGTTACATACGAGAGGAGAAAATCCACTCTCGCTGTATAACTTTGGCTATTCGCATCCTCCTTTCCTCGTTCAAGGTATTCACACGTACAACGCGTATACGCTGCGCTGTTTTGTTCGGAATATAGATCGTGGGGTTGAGCAGCGTCGAACACCCTCGTCCGGGACAGCCTACGAGAGGTCCTCACGCTCTTACATCCTGTTTCTTCTTAAGGGCATGACGAATACGCCTCCATCCACTTCGAAAATTTGAAAGCACTATTCTCTCAAACGGCTGAACCAATCGGTACGAAATTTGTTGTGTGCATTCAAGACGATAGCACCAAGGCCCTCCTACTCGCCATTTTTGATTAAAACGTTTAATCAATAACCTACATTTCTCATAAGGAATACTCATGATAAGAAATGTATGTAATTGAAAAATAACAATTTTCAACACTTTTTAAATAACGAAAAAAAATTAATTTTAATGATAAAAATAATATTTTACTTCTACAAATAATATTAATTCCGATAATAATATTAGTTCCCCGTTATATACGTTAATAATTAAGATATTGAAATGTATGATATATTTAATGATTGCGATGATTATGGCATTGCTGCTCAGTTCTCTGTAAAAATTCCATTTACGAAATAATGTCTGGCTGGTATAACACGGGGACAGGGTGTCATTGTTACGGGATCGATATTACTGTCCCGTGAACTGACAGGTCTTGATTTCCGAAAGTTCGTCGGTTTCACAATTTTAAAATTCATCCCTTTTATCTTGATCCGTGTCAGAGCACAGTACTCTGCTGTAGAGAGACCTCTCAATAACGCTTCGCATATCGAGCACTTAACGAGATTGAGTAAACGCGGAACGAAAGGAAGAAAAATATTACCGATGCTTCCCAACTTTCGTTACCATGAACAAGATTTATCCTCTGGAGCCTTTAGCTCGTTTTAATTTATCGTGAAAAATTGTGTTAGTCAATTCTATCAGCGAAGTGACAAATTAAATCGAAACGTCACCTTCCTCGTCTACCAGTAAAAATGAACATTTTTTTCAAATGTGAAAAATCGCAAAAGTTTGCAAGAACTTTTTATTTCTTAATGAAAAATTGACAATCGTCGTTGAAGCTTGTATCCCTGCATTGCGAACTTGCGTTCAAATAACAAATTTTTTAAACATTTTATTCCATCGATTATTCAAATAAACACACACTTTTTTAAACATAAACTATTTTGTCCCACGAAATTTCGTAATTTCTAAAAAAAAGTGTTTAGTTCATTATATTAATTAAACACAGAGTTTTCAATTGAGAAAAACCGCGATGAGGTCTTTCTAACGATGACACGTCGACAAAAGTATCGCGTCGATTGGAAGAAATAACATTAGTGAACCGAGGTAAAAAAAATTAGTTAAACTGCAAATTATTAATTAGTGAATATTAATTAAACTAAAGAAATATTCAAATTTTAAATAGTTATCCTAAATAAGTAAGCCAACTAAATTCAATAGTTAAAAATAATTAAACTAAATAAACTAACTAAACGAAATATAAATAAACAGTTGAATCGTCTGCTCGTTGAATAAGCACTGAATTCTCTCTCAATAAGCACGTAGAATTGAAATATTATTTCCTATCTGGTAATTAGATTAAACAATTATGCAATATTGGTTGTTTATTTTTCAAGTAGGAGTTCGATACTAATGTTAATACGAAAATGCCATTGAAGCAAGTTCCATATTTCGTGTGTTACGTAGTTATCAACAATGATGAATTTAAATTTAAATTGATTTGAAAATTAATTTTATTTGAAATATTATTTTTAAAAAAGGTTGGATTTGGAACGACATCAGCTTTTTTTTCGTCAGACCGATCCTTTATATGATCGTCTAGAAAAAACAATGGGTGTGCCGTTGGTCTTCACGATCAATGCATCACTTGTAAAAAAAAACAACAATACTAAATGATCTCTTGGTGACTTGATCTCTCTCTCTCTTATAATTGTGTGGTGACATTTCGGTCAAAGACTTCTGGATTGCGCTCAGTCCTAACAAAGGTAGGAACGATCAGCCCGTAGTCGAGTACCAACTAGCACAAAGCAAAGAGAGCTTGATTCAACGACTGAACTTGCAATCCTTGAGTGGCAAGACTCAAAGACTGATAGGAGCTTCTTCAATGAACCATACGAGCTAAAGGTCTGTGTTTGATCTTGTTCTATGATTGGACCTGCCAACAGCGTAATACACCTGGACTCGATTCTACAGGCGTATCTTCACATCCCTTGTAGAACATGTGCAACGTGAAATCTCTCGCTAATTGACGACTCTCGAACAAAAAACAGCTTCGATTATTCGTCGTTAGGAAATTACCAAAATGGCAAATTATCGATTAATCAAAAAACATTCTCAATCATTTGTCAATAACGAACTATTATGGCTATGAAATTTTCGCAACTTGGAGAGTTTTTATTTAAAAAAAAACAACAACAACGAAAAGCGAAAAGATTGGATCAATTATTCGTCGAAAAATGAATACGACTATAAAATTACTAGAATGGCAAGCTGGAGTGTTTCGATTTAAAAAAAATACAGTTTCGACCAACCGTCATCAAGATATTACTGTGACTAAGAAACTTCGAAAATGATAAGCTGAAGAGTTTCGATTTAACGAAGTTGCAATAATTCGTCATTAGGATTTCCTGACTATGAATTCACAAAACGAGCTGTAAATCAATCGATAAACAGTCTCAATCATTGGCTATGTGAAAAGCTGGAGAATTTCGATTTTTAAAAAAGCAACTTTAATCTCTTGTCACCAAGGAATGACTATGGCTATGAAGTTTCTAAAATAGGAAGCTGAAGATCAATCAATCAATCAACAAACAGTTTCAATCAGTCGTCATTAGGTAATGACTACAACTGCAAAGCTAATTGGTCAAGGTGGACACTGTGATAAAAAACAAACAGCTTCAGTCCTTTGTCCTCAGAAAATATCTACGATTGTGTCTACATAAAAAAAGTCCAGCTGCACATAATCGATCGAGAAGCATCTCGAAATAATCGTTATCAAGAAATGACTGTGAATATAAAACTTTCAATATGGCAAGCTGAAGGTCTTCGATAAAAGAGTATCCCAGCTATTCATCATTTGAGGAGAACGTAGGGTAATAAAAGAAAAAAAAGACAGAAAGTTGTATGCCGATCATTTTTATTCAAGATTGCAGGAATCGGAAGAAAATATCGTAATCCAAACGGAATGAAAATCCGAATCAAAGGTGGGCCATTCTATTGTTCACTCCAGTCGATGCGTTTCCCTTCGTTCCGAATATTGCAGTCTGTAAGAAACGAAGCTGAAGCGACCTAAAGCTTCTACATCCCGCGCAGTGCACTTGCAATCTTCATACAATGAAGACATCCAGCGAGTACATTCGTAGCTACAGCAGGCGTTGTACTCTCTCACCGGGTTGTGTAAATAGGAAGCGAGCTCATATCCAACACGGAAATCCAAAGTACTTGCACCATCAGCCACCCTCACAATCCTCCAGGGTTGCATGGAAAAATGCACGTTCCGATCTATAGAACTCCCGGATGGATTGTACATGGATTGCAAAGTGATGGAAATGTTGGGCCTTGGGGCTAAACCTTAACCCCCCCCCCTCCCCCTCCCCGCCGCTCTCTTTGATATCACGATGGAAAGGTTGGTGACTTCGGGACGCGCCGCGAAGAAAAAGGTGGTCCTGCATATTTATGAATCACCGTATTGAACAACTTCGTCGTATTCTCGTGTCTCCCATTTTTATAATGGAATCAGTAAATGCCTGCTCGATTCCTGATAAAGTTATGTCGCAGCTGAGATATATTTTGGAATTTGGAATGTGCAGACATTTTTTGACAAATGAACAGAGCTGATCAGTTGAAAATGAAATCAGTGACGAGAATTTTTTTTTAGTATTTCGGATTGTTCAAATCGAATTAAAAAAACATTAAAAAATTACAAAATTGAATTATTTTGGAAGATTTTATCCAGAATAGATGATCTGAACGTATAAAAGAAATGTTTGCATGGTAGAAAGATTAAATAAAATCGTAAGGGAACACAAATATTACGAACTATTTTCGGTGCATGTCAAGAATGCAAACTTCTAGAACTTCGTGAGAAGTTTTTGTAGTTTGCATCAGAGGGGCAGTAAAAAGTGATGATAAAAAATTTAAGTGTTCCCTCATGGTATCGAGAGATTGTAAAAAAAAAGAAAATACAGAAATTGACGAATGATAGTTCTTGGTGAAATAATAAGAATACATAAATTATTTTAGAATTTTCCACTGACTAATTACGTACTTACAAACATATGAATTTAACACTGTTTCTTATAATAAATCCGCTTCTGTCAAAGTTAAGAATTCAAAAACGAATGAACATAAATTGACGCAAATTCGAAAATAGTTATATCATCATGTTTTAGGATCAAACGATTGGTTGGACGATAAGTTTCAGACAAATCAAATAAGCTGTGTCGCTGCGTTTGGCGGTCGATTAAAAAAATAGTTAAACTCAGTATGAATTGAATTTTTGAGTAATTATTGATAACAATAGCGATACCAATTATAACAACATTATCAAAAAAGATTGATAACAATAAAAAGAATTATTAATAAAAACAATAACTTACTAATGAAATTGAAAAATTGAGAAATGTTTTTGGTAACCAGTTGAAACAGAAATACTCGTACATATCGTTGAATTTGACTTGACTTATTACTTCAAGTGAAAAATCGACATTTCTAACTGTTAATTGACTATTAAATTACCTATCTGTAGATTTAAACATCTACGACGTGGTTCAGACTCCTACGATTCCACTATTTTTTATCATTAACCTTATTAACCTAAATAGATTTCAATAAAAAAGAAAAACCGAAAAAAATGAATTTTCGTTGCGTTCCGATCACTCTGAACGTCTCAATATTTCCAAAATCTTTCTTTTTTTAATTCGGTTCAGATGACGATGATCCTCCAACGAAAGATCCCTTAAGAGAATTTTCAACTTTCGAGTCTTCAACGAATCACGAGTACAGAAAAATTGGCAGAGACTTATTAATACCCAATCGGACACTTCGTGGCCCAGCAGTCGGAATTGATTGATTAAAGTAGCGAAGGGAAGATTATCCAAGTCTCCCTTTGGACTTATTAGGGACCGACGAATTGCCGCCGCGAATTCTTCGTTGGATATCCGATTCGTTCATCTTCGTTCTAACTTGGACAACGTGCTTTGAAATAAGTTTACGAGGAAACTTCTCAGCCTCTTTCCGCCCCGCCCCCTCTCTTCTCCATCCGCCAACCCTCTCACCGCGGTGGGTTATTTCTCGTTCCCGAGTCCGCGAGTACACGATGAAAGGAACTCTGAAATTTGACGTGAAGCATCGCTCCAAGCAAGCTGGCAACCCACTCGCATCGATTGAAAACTTTTTCCTTTTTTCATTATCGAACTAAATTTCTTTTTACTCGTGCTCTCGCGTTTTTTTTTTTTCGTCTACCCGTATTCTCAATCTCGTATTCCTTGGTTCGCCTTTTTTTTTTTCATTGAGTTCCGACATGTCGAGATGCAGATGTAGTTTGAGTATCGAGAAATGAAATAAATAAATAAATAAAAAAAAGTACTGGTATAGCGAGTGATTTGAGGGGTTGGACTTATACGGTGATCCCAAAATTGGTATAGTTTAAAAACATTCATTTTGTAGGATAAGATCATTAAAAATTTTTTCGGATATTTATTTTTATGTCCATCGAGGAATTAAAATTAATTTCTATTGATAATATGTATATATAATAATTTATTATTTATGTAATAATAATAATATTAATAATACTAATAATAATAATTATTATTACTTTATTATTCATTATAATAATGCATTATCATTTTTAATATATTTAACATATTGTTAATTATGTTATAATAATTCAAATATATAATATTAAATTAAAAATTAATACAATCACCTGAAGGACCTTTCGATGCGAAAGGCTGATAACAGTATATATTTGATTTTGGCCATATCCAGATCATTTGAAAGAGTTTTTTCGTAAATATACAATATTTGCTAACACTTGATCGAGCTTCTTATGTGTTGTATTTCAATCCGCAAAGAAAACATTTTATTCTTATTTCGTTTTTATTCTGGAAAAATGAGGCCGATATTAACAATAATTCATTGTTATGAAGTATTGTCGTAATGGATAGAAATATTTTATCACTCGACGTCAATTTGAAACTCAAACATATTTCCAAATTTTTACAGTATCCCAAATCTTTAAAGAGAAACAAAAATCGTACGAATTTCGACAGAACCCAATAATCTCAAAATAATAAATCGCCATTTTTTCTCGATTGCAGATATTGCGTGACGTTCACAGTCACGAAAGCCTCGAAACCTTGCTACAAAGAGCCCAGTCTCGCAGCCCTTTCCGAAGGTAAGAAACAGAAAATGAGATCGAAGTTTGCGACGTTAAGTGCATACGAAAATTATAGTTGTTCAGTTGAACGATTTTTTCTTGGTAGATATTGTTCACAAAAATTGATCGATGATTTTTGTGAACAATATATATACAAATACGTGGAAGAGGATTTGTAAAAAAGAAAAACAGAACGAACATTTAAAAAAATATTAAAAAATACTCAAGAAAGGTATGAAAAAAATTGGCAAAATTAGAAAAAAAGGAAATATTACAAAAAATTAGAAATATTAGAAAAAAATTGGTAAAACGAGAAAAAAAAATTGATAATTAGACGATCAGAAGAAATACAAAAAATATTTCCTAAAAATGTGTTTATTTGTTAATGCTTCTTTCCGAAGCATTAAGAAATAAATATCGGTGCCTTCCAACGACGCAAACTTCAAAATCCCAAAAACGTCAATTTTCATAAGAAAAAAGCGATTTAAAAAAATCCAACCCTTGCAAAATGCAATTCTGTCGTTGCACGTTTTTTAACCATTTCAATCTCGAAAGCCGGGGTTCTCGATTGGACCTTATCCGTTGATTGACGTGTTCGACGCACCCGCTGATTCCATCGCGATAGCACTATTTCCCATATACGTATACGGGCCCACGAGCGATATGAATTTACGCGTTGCGCCACGAAGCTTACGTCACCCGCTGTGCTATCAAATTAATCGGAAATGTCTGTAATTTGCATCACCACGGTAACTCGTCCGAATACCGGCATAAAAGGCCGGGTAGTAATGCACTGAAGTGGAATTAGCGGAAACTCTAGTGATTTATTCGGTCGCTTCCATGTTTCGGTTGAAACGCGTTGTCACACAACCGCGAACGAACCGCGGTAATTAGCGTCAGGATAGGTAACAAGCCAGAAAACAACGCGATCAGTTACACTCCAGTAAAGGAACATTTGTCCAGATAGGACGCAACACGGGACAAGACGAGAACGCTACGTTAGCAGATATGAATCAGACAATTTTCATTTCCCTTTGATTAAACTACATTTATCAACCTCGCAATTTAAAAAATCAAACGTACTGATTGTTAACGTAAAATGTTGATTTTTTCATGTAACCTTCATACACCAACCAATTTCATTTTCATTTAATTTCCTTTCATTTTCAATTTTTATTTCCTTTTGATTAAACTACCTTGATCGACCTCACAATTTAAAAAATCAAGCGTACCGATTGTTAACATAAAATGTTGTTTTTTTCCATGAAAACTTCATTTACCCAATTTTATTTCATACGTGGAGAAAGCTGGAGCAACATTGGGGCGTATGATGGTGTAAAAATAATGTTCGCATCTTTTGCGTATCAAAATGATTTTAAATCCTATATCAGAACACTAGCCCATTGTTTTTCTTCAACACACCATTATCCGTCTTCCACTTTCCTATTGTACGTTCTTTTTGCTCGTATATTTCAGTCATCTCTTACATCTTAAACTAATGATAAGCAATCAAAGTAGGTCTATTTTATTGTATCAATTGTTAGTACCTTCGTCATCTTTACCTTTAATATTTCTGACGAACGCTATTTTACTGTATCAATAGTACTTTCGTCATCTTTACTTACCCGTCTCTCATCAACATCAGCGAATCAATTGAATCGATAATAAATACCACAAATTAGGATGTCTCACTACAAAAATCGATATTGTTTTGTAACTTTAGACACTTGATGCTTCAACAGTGAATCACTACTACGAAACGCCATCAAGTTTCAACCCAAACGCTCCAAACAAACTCTTCACCAACCAGACGTCTGTTTCATCTTAAATACTCATGTCGCTACAATTTCCGCACCCAATGATTAATTCCAGTAGAATTAGGATGATTAAAAAACATCTGGAATGGAAAGATCAATAAAATTATAAATCGCCGACAAATGAAATAGTGGCTTGACGTTTAACGCTTCATGGTGGAATTTGTGTAGGCACTCGAGTCTGCGTTCGCTGTCAGACGCAAGCGCTGCGACGAGTTTTGGACTGGCGATGCGAGGGTGATGGCGGCACCGAAGCTATGATAACCAGATGGAGCATGCTCTCATCGCCTCACTGTCATGGCAAGTGGCTGCGCACCAAAAAAACCGGACCCGATTGCGACAGCTCGCTCTGTCAACCTCAACCCAATTTTATATTCGTCTAAATTTCGTCTGGGAATCAATGTTCAATACTGTTGGGTTCGAAAAAAGCAAGAAAACGTTTGCATAAAAAGATCCAAGGTCGAAAAACTCTTATTTGTACGATTGTTGCGAAATTGAAGTTTGCAACATTTGATAAGAAGGGAATTTTTAATTAATTCGTTATTAATTAAACATCGATTCATCATTTTTCGATTGGCCGACTTTTTTCGAAAAAAAAAAACAATCATTTTGATGGGTCGAGCTCTACTGAGACGACAGAAAAATTAAGCTTTGAGAAAAATAATGACTTAAAAAATATTAATAGTCGAAGCAGTTACAAACGATCTTCTGAAGGATCTTTGAAAGTGAGGGACAACAGTTTACTTGATATTGGCCATACAATTTATTTGAAGGAAAAATTATTTTTTGTTTATTAAAATAAATGATAGTGACTAAGAGTTGATCGATACTTTTTGCGTTATCGTGTTTCGTTACCTTGCAATTTAAGTTGCCTTTGACAATAGCCTAATTCCTGGAGTAGCTCATTGATATATCTAGAATTGAAATCTAGTGCAGCATTTTTTTAACATCCAAATTGATGAAATAAACGAATTTTTTAAAAAATGTTGCTGTCGCCCGAAAATACATAAACTTCAATTTTTTTACACTGGATACGAAATGCAATCGGAAAGAATAATCTTGAAAATTGCCCGTGGAAACTCGTTTCAATCGGTAACAGTAATTTGTTTGAATAATTGGGATTTGTGAGGAAATAAGAAATAAATTGCCCATTCAACGTTGTGCAATAAGAAATAAAATGAGAATCGACGACGACAGTTGCGTTAATTTGTAAAGACAGCCTGTTGCTAATTTGAAAATACAACACACGCGCATAATAGTAATAACGATAACAATGACGATGATAAATAATGAATAAATAATAATAATAATAATAACGACAGGTATATTTGTATGTGAGTTATTTTATAAATTGAGTCCACATATCAAAAATCGTATTTTCTAGACTGTAAGTATTGCAAAATTAAATAAACAATTGAGAATAGAATTATACGCAACGTGTATGAATTTCCATCAACCATACCCTTAAATATCCTTAAATTATACAGGTTTGTATCAGTAACATTGTTTGAAATTGAACAACGATTTCAAATAAATTATTTCAATTGGAACAAATTTGTATTATTACAACAATTATAAAAATAATAACAATTACAACAATTGTAACTATTGTAACAAATCTTTGAAGGCAAATTCATAAAAAACCTTACTTGATATTAAAAAAGAAAAGATATGTCCAAATTAAATACTCAAAAATCATCTTACAATGCTTTTGAAGCACACAATTTTAAAAAAGTTAATTTCTTCTAACCTGGTTATTTTTCACCCCGTTGAAATTTTGTGCAGATCGTTTTTTCAGCGATCAATTTTTCATTTCAGACACCGAATGAAGACTTCAACAGGTGAGGCGCTGGTTGTAGATTTAAATTGAAATATTTCCTAATATTTCGATTTAAATCAACGACCATATGAAATAAAAATATCCATTGGCTTCTACTTTCATTTTGTTTAAGACTTCTTACCTCTCTTTCTTTCTCAATTCCTTTTTGACGTTATCTGTTCTTCTCAGCCCTTCTTATCTAATTGTTCATCTTTTTTTTTACCTTTTAATCTCATTTTAAGGATTGGAACTTTGTTTAAACGAGTTTGTGAATATTTGTGTGTACATGGACGTAGCTTCCCCGAGAACTTTCTTTCTTCGTTCGTTCACGGGTCAAAACACTTAATGAGAGCTCCTCCTTAATTGGAAGCTCGCCGAGAGGAGCGGTGAGTAAATTAGTTAATAAAAAGAATGCGAAAAGCGACGTGGCGAAATACGAAGGGTATCAATGACCGATGTACAGCTTTTGGGGGAAAAAAAGAAAAAAATACGTGACGAGAATAATATTTTTTTAAAAATGCTCGTCCAGAAAAATGAAAAATACAATTGTACGAAGATCAGTAAACAAAGTTTGAAAAAAAAAAATGTTTAGACGGATTGTACAGATAAACAAAAAAATATCTCGTGCAAAATAATAAACAAATAAAGCATGTTCACACAAAATTGTTCAGAAGAATGATTAAAAAATATTGCTCAGTTCAATAAAAACAAATTCTTTATAAAATATTTCAAAAATATTCGTAGTTTAATTGAACGATAAATAAAATATGTATCTAGACAAATAAATTAAAACATATCGTCGTTGCACTTGCCAAAACCGCTATGAGTTTTTAGTCAAGTTTTCAGGGATAAACTATTTTATTTAATGATTGATGGACTTTTCAAGGTTTTGTGAAATCAATATCTAGAAGGAAATAACACATAATTATTTTTATACTCGATGTGCAGCAAATATTCGTTGCTGAAAAAAAAGAAAAGCTTGATGAAAAATGGTGGAATGTTGAAAAGAAATGGATTATCGCAGCTGTAGTTGCAGCTTCTAGCCAAGTTCTGGTTGAGTTAATGCGTTAAAATGAACTTGGTCCAGTAGCACGGTGAAAGAGTAGCGTCGGGCGCCCGGCGGGAAGGGGAGGGGAGCTGCTTTATTTCCGTTGGACCTTCATTTAATTTTCAAGCCGTCTGGGATTCCGGAAATTATTTACCTATCTCTCCCTGTTGCTATGTCCACCAACTCGCAACTCTGCCTAAATCTTAATGCATTCGCCGTGTACGTATACCCAGGATACACCGCTGCGTAATTGGCCCCACTGTTTGAATCCACCCTTTCGCTGTTGAGAGCCGCAATTGCGCCTGAGGAATCTGTGCAAGTAAGTCAACAAACGTAGAATTACGAATCATGAAAAATAATGTTCATGGCAGACAGGAAACTTTGGAAAAAAAATATTGAAAAAAAAACAAAAAATAAATATTAAGATCGTATGGAAAGAATTATGTTCAGTTTGGATACCTTGATGCATGATAAAGTATTCTTTTTTTATTTATGGAAATGAGAACGGTTTTGCTCTGTATTATTATTATAATTAATAATTATTTCTAATCATTTTATATAATAATTTTTATAAAGATAAACAAGATCATTTTGTTTGATTAATTTTTCTATTTTATAAGTACATTTTTTATTGAATATTCTATTTTAATAAGATACTAATAATTCTTTTTATTTTTGCGTTTTTCAAATTCTACAGAGTATTTTTTAAAAATCGTTACTCGTCAATATTTTTTTTTTTAAATCACTTGATATGAATGATTTATTTTTATGATTATTTTTGTTTATTCCTTAAGAGAAACGAGTAACTTAAAAAATTAGGTAAAATTGAGTACGATATGAGAAATGTCGTTTTTTTTAAATTTTTGGTATCAGAGTCGAAAAACGACTATTGCTTTTTCCCCATGTGGACAAGACACTCTCTCCACTCTCATTTTCAATTAACCATGCAAATTTTTTGGTCACATGTTTATTTGTAATACAAATGATGCACTAATTGCTTTTTTTGTTAATTAACTCCAATTGTTCGTATGTGGAAGGGGCTGGTACGTTGATTCGAACGAGGATGGATAACGGTGGGAAACACATCATTTTCTCGACGAAACACAACGGGGACAAGTGGGAATAGCATTTAAATGGTTTCGGCTAATTAAGAAGAATGAACGCCGAAAGTCTGATTAAAAATTTCAATTTCAGCGTTAACGAACTATCCGGCTTTAATTAATTCACCGTGCACGTAAACGAGTTCGTATGCGTGTATGAAACCGAAGTCTCTTAATAATTGTAAAGCTTTTCGCGGTAACATTCATTTGCATTTAACCGAAAACCCCGCAATTCGGAATCACATTTCGTTGCCATTAAAATGGGTTTCGAAAATCGAGCAATGCAAACGTTATTTCGTCGCTCGGGGGTAAAAATATAAATAATGCGAAAGCGAAAAATAACACATTATTAAAAACAATTGCGAAGTGTCCTCGGGGCGTTTTCGAGCTATAAAATATTGAAAGTGGACGTAATGTCGTACAATAGAAAGACCTTGGAACTACGAAGAAAAAAAGTCAATGCCGACGTTACTTTGAAGCACACGCGCAACTTTCCAAGACTCCGAGTTTTTATTCGCAATCTGGGCATACAATGGATTTTACCATACTTGAGCTTTTATATCAAAGGATTATAGTGCCCTTATAAATCTTTTGTACCCGACAACCCGCCCCATCCAAAACGTACCAGCTTTTTTTTTCAATTTACGTACGAACCAGCGAGACCGAACATTTTTCACAGTTTTCCGAAATCCTCATAGTTTTAAAAAAAGAATTATAAAGTAACTAAAGTATATAGGAATATAAAGTATGATGCTGTAATAATATAACAAGAGGATAATCCAGACATATGCAAATATGGTTAGATGATAATGTAATGTTATGTAAAATATTGAAATTTGAAATTATTTCTCTATTATTTATATTTTATTATTTATTTCTCTATTATTTGTGTTGCTCTATTTTTTATTTACTCTCTATTATTTATGTTTCAAGAATTAGAATTATTTGAAAACTGAACGGAGAAGCACTTTTTAAAAATAAAATTTAAAAGTATAAAACAAAAAAGCTAAAAATATCTAATATTCTTGATCTTACAATTACATATTTTTCTATAAACTAACGAGGACAGACAAAATCCCAAAAAATCGGTCGAAGAAGCCCTTTTTGAAGATCAAATCTGTAGTAATTATATAGTTTACTGACTGTTCCTGAAAATAGTCTCTAATTATTTGTTTGCGGTGTAAACAATGACGTTATGTTCGGGGAGGCAATGTATAGGTTCTACATTTTTACGAAAAAAATAAACATTTGTAAAAATTGTAAAAATGTTCGAATTCTAGGGCTTTGACACATTCACATTTTCTACGTTCGATAATGCCATAATTGAAAAACGTAATTTTTTACTCAAAAACAATTCGCAGTTTAAACAGACGGAATGCTTTGGATACACCATTATTAATGTTCTCTTATAATCATAAATTGCTGAAAATACATTTTACCGCCACATTTTCTAAACGTCACTAAACTATATAATTACGAAATCAACAAATAAAAAGTAAAAAAGAAAAAATATGAAATAACACATTTCCTGTTCTAAGAAGTCAAAAAATCTGGTATAAATCTGGTGTGAGAAAATCAAAGAAAATATGAAAAAAAGAAATAGTGGAGAAGCTCAAAAAGTGGTTGGGTGATCGGGAAACATACGAGATAAATAGGAAAATGGGAAGGGCGAGAGGAATTGTTTTTGAGTAAAAAAGGAACCGGTGGAACCACTATGTATATACATAAAACTATTTGAAAAATTGAACAAAATCAAATAGGAATAAAAAAGAAAATAGAAATAGAATATAAGTAGTTTTTAAGTGTAAATAAATAAACAAGATTCAAGTGTACTATGTAAAAGGAATGCAACATGTAGCGGGAGGATCTCTGTGTAAATACCTTGAGAGGGGATACCATAGAATTAATAAATACGAATAAAAATACAAATACAAATAAATTTTCTGTTCGAATTGCACTGTTTTAACGAGGTGACAAGAACAAGGACATTTGTAAATCGGTAAAACTTTTTCGACCATGATCGAAGGATTTCATTCATAAAAAAGTTTTGGCGATAATGTCGGGTCGAGTTGTAGGTAGGGTCGTTCATGTGGACCAGTAGCAGATTATCGGATCCTGATGCAGGGTTTCGTCGAAGCCAATATTCCCTCCGCTTCGACTCCGTCCACACTCGGGTCTATGCAGGGCTAACTTCGAAAGGATCTCAGACGTACCAATCTATATCGTATACGGATTACTTGGCGCCCCAACAACGAAAAGTCCTCCCGGCAACTGACATACCCGATAGCACTAGCTCTTTCATCAAACACTAAGGCGATACGCCAAGGCAAAATATCGCCTCTCTCTGTGTCCGTTTACATACACCTTTCCATATTCACAACGTCATGAAGAAACTTCCCATACTTCGATATTCAGCCGAGGGTAAAAGAGAGGCAAAACGATGATTTACTCAGCCGAGGAAATGCTTTACCGTACTCTTCGGTGGCATTCACTGCTCTCGAGCAATATCCGCCATACGTGGAAAATTTCCCAATGCGCGAAACGGCTTCCGTAAGAATCCTTGGCAACCTTACCCCTTTTCCTTTTTTCAAATTTTGAAGAACTACTTTTTCATTTTTTTTCTTTTTTGTTCTCTTGGCACTTTTTTTTCTCACAACTTTTTGTGCTTTTTTCCAAATTCATGAATTTACGGAAACGGATGAAGCAAATTAGCAGGTAAGTCGATTTATGAGAACACCCGATTCGACGATAATCAATTTCCACATAAATTAAAGAGTTTTTCACAAATAATAATTTTCTTCTTTGGAAGACGGCTTTAATGAACATTTTTGTGAAATTTTTTCATCCGGATACAAAATCGTATAATTTGACGAAAAAAAAGTGCGAGAATTGTGGAAAAACCGGCATTTTCAAAACGTCGTAACGGCTGCAAAAAAATCGCAACGATAAAAATAAGTAAACAAAATAAACCTATCTTTGTCCTCTTTCAAATCTCATTGGATAAATTGGTGTACGATTTTTGTTTGCACAAATATTTGATTTTTCGTCCGAAAAAAAATTCAAGGGTGCCTAATACTTTTGGCCAAGGCTGTACATTGTTTTTCGAATGTTTATGGTGGCATATTAACATAAGGAAATTTATCGACTTTTATAGTCCAAATTCAATATTTTTAGTATTTGAGGAAACGAGGTATGGCAAATCGAGATTTTTCACAATTCCAGTTGAATAGATAAATATATTTGGGATTTCCAGAGATAAGATCATATCAGGAGCTGATCATGAATAAAATTCTAGGCTTTCCACTTTCATCATAAAAAAATTTTTAAAACCAATGAAACGTGAAGAGATAATAAAATGTAATACATACAATTCTTTTAAATTTATCCTTTCCTCTTTCATTACGAAATATAATAAATCAGTGGAGCTTTAAAAAGTAACGAAATTAAATTTCATAAAATAAATAAGAAAAGATAATAAACGAAAATCGTAGGCTACTCTCTTTTATTATAGAAAACTAAAAATAAATAACATAAAAATCAATATAAAATCGCAGAATGTATTTTGACATTACAAACGTATCTAAAAGAAGATGAAGATTTAAATAAAAAAACAAAGCGAGCATATGGAATATGGTAATGAGAAGAAGAAGACGGTAAGGAGAAAAATCCTAATCTTCCTTCTTCGATTATAAAAGTTGAAAACAAATAAAATATACAAATTTGATAAAACAAAATGAATAAAGTAGTCCAGTAAATGAAAAAGAAAAACATCGTATGCATTTCCAAAATGTATGAATAAAAGAAAATTAATTCAATATCCCAAATTCAGAACCAAAGTAAATAAAACAAAAAAAAAGTTATAAATAAATAAACAAGATTCAATTTGTTTTTCTCTTTCCAGTTATCCATCCAATGTTTCCCCAACTTCCATAATCATTTTCCCTTAGCTCGCGAAAGCTCTAATACGAAATCTGCTCGAATATCTATTCACTGAGTATCACAGCACATTGTCGAATAAACTTTTCAGGCAAGGACTCCCAGGATTTTCTCATTCGCCTCAACAAAGCATGAATGGAAAAGAAAAGAGGAGGGGAGGGGGCTGGAAGTGTACAAGGAAGGCAGTTTTTAGCATTGGTGCGCACCGATGTGCATAGAGGCTATGCCGTTTGTACACAGGATAACCAAGTACGTGCATTACACGCGGCGCGCGGATACATTACGCGCGTGCTTCGTCGAGTACACTTGTTACGAGAAGCAAGTGCCCTGGAGATGAAGCGAGCACCATACGGCGAGGTTGCAAGCAGCATACGGTACTCCGTATGTAACAGCATCCGGTTACACGTCTTTCGTCAGTTGGATCAAAATTTACCTGTAAATCGAGTGGCGAGCTATATCGTTAAAGAGCACACAAACGCGGGCGCGAGTTAATATCACCAACGCCGGATTTCCAAGATCTTGCGTCACGTAACAATCCTCAGGATCAACGTGTCGGAATAACGTGCTGAAAGAAAACTCGTGGTCGAGGCTTCATTCGTTTGCAACCCTTTTGGGACTCGACGGAACACGAGTACGCTAACACGTCCGACGATATTTTGGCACGTAGCTGATGCACGTGTGACGCTCGAAAGAGAAAGCTCGTAGGAGAAAATCGCGAATTTACGCGGAAGTCTAGCTCTTCTTCAGTTCCGAAAACTTTCATACTTTGCGGTTCATTTTCGTTACCTAACGTTTACGAACATCTGAAGTTATTTTTTCGAATGATAAACGAAAAATGGTGCTTTAAAAATCGAACATTTATAACATTTGGTCGAATGTTTATTTAATGGAATTTTATTTTATTGTTTGAATTTAATTATCGAATGTGTGTTATTAAATTCAATTGAATTTCATTTAATTCAAGGTTTGATGTAATTGGAATGAAATTTTGATGAAATATTTGAATGCCCAACAACTTTCATACTTTGCGGTTCATTTTCGTTTCTTAATGTTTACGAACAACCGAAGTTATTTTTTCGAAAGATAAACGAAAAATGGTGCTTTAAAAATCGAACATTTATGCCATTTGGTCTAATGGTGATTTAATGGAATTTTATTTTATCGTTTGAATTTAATTATCAAATGTGTTTTATTAAATTCAAGTGAATTTCAATTAATCCAAGGTTTTATGTAAGTAGAATAAAGTTTTAATAAAAATTTTGAAATAAATCGAGGGAACATTGTTGAAGTAATTTGTCACGAAAAAAGCTGTTTCAAGAAAAACGCGTTAAAAACTCTCAGGTATTCTACGGCCGTGCCAGAAGTGGGCTTACGTTATACGCTCAAAATTGGCGAAAAAAAACATTTGTCTTGTTATAAATCGTATAGTAACTTATTTTTATAGTAATAAAAAGTTTTATCGATAAAAATGGATTTTCTGATAAATCTATTGTAACCTTACCTCTCAAAAAACATACAATCTTGATTCCCTTATCCGAAATGATGATTGCATAATTTCCTTATAAAAAATCATCTGAACTTCTTGATTTTTATACGAGCTCGGAAGGGAAAATTGATCTCCGCGTAAACGTAAATAAATATTTCAATGCGTATCGTCGCCTACGTTTCCGGCCTGTTTAAATCGTAATACCCATCAGTAGTTTTTATCTCCCGAATGAGACCGTAGAATGGAGACAAAGCGTGCAGCAGGATAGGAGTTGAAGATATGGTAAATCAGCGACAGACCCGTGGGATCGTGGCTTTTCTTGCACAGGAAAGGGGAAGAAAACGGCGAGAAAGCTGCCGTGGCATAGCCCAGCGAAAAGTATTTCTCGTCACTCTCTTCTTCCTTTTGGGGATGAATAATGCATCATGGATTTAAGACTTATTCTCGTATTCCTCGCAAACGAAGGACTGTCGCGTGTCTTCCTATACATACGCAAATACATTTTGTATACCTATAGTGCGTAGCGATTTAAAGTACATACATGCAAATATGGATACAAGATGATCCTCTTTTTTTTTTCTCATCGTCTATTCCATACGTTTCCTCGAAAACTTTTTGCCTTATTTTATTAAAAAAATAAAAAGGGATAAGTTGGCACGTCAATCTTACCAACGAGGAAACTGTGTCTCTATTACCGCTGATATTACTTTCCCTTGTTTAATTTTTTCTCGTGACATTGATTTTCTTCAATGTCAAATATCAATACCTGGTAAACCGGTATTGATATTAGACATTGAAGAAAATCGATTTTTATCCTTTCGAGATGAAAATGTCACGTGCAAGTTCTAACGCGTCTCGATACGATAACTGAAAAGAAAAGTTCAAATTTCTTTAATTTTATAGCTACGTTATATTTTTTATTTTCTCTGAATCGTGTTTCTGCTTTTTTCGCCTGATAAGTGACGGAAAAAAGCTGAGTGATTTTCTTCCTATTCATTGATTTTTAGCCTGGGAGTGGTTTGTTTATTATTTGTATTATTTTATTTTTATTATCGTAATCCCATACGTTCCCTCGAACACGTTATTCTTTTTTTTCTTATAGAAAAAGCAAAAATGGCTCGCCGATCCTTCCAAAGTGAAAAAAGACTTTTATAATAATTTTCGTTCGTTCAATCGTCTTTGCATGGGAAAGCAGGAATATTCAAATCCATCAGGAATTCAAAAAGTTAGACCGAGATAACTGACGTGAAAATAAACTTTTTCCAAATTCTAAAGTCCCTACATTTTTTTAAATCTTCCACAAAACATATTTTTTATTTTTCTATCGATTGGTGCCTGAGAAAAATTGATAATTATATAATCCAGTGACGTTTCTTAAATGTGAGGCTAAAATATATTGCTTGCAATTTTTAATTGTAAAACTCCATAAATAATGGTGTTATGTGAATAGCGATTGATCTTTTTACGCTACGAATTGTTTTTCGGGTAATTAATGAATTATTTAAATTTCAGATTTCGTACGATATTTCAAGTGTAATTCTGCCAAAACAATCCGTGGCCATTTATACGAAAAGTTACTAAACTATCTAATTACGAAAAAAACAACAAAAATAAAAAGGAAATCGAATGGATATGGCGCGTTCGCACTTCGAAATGGGAGCTGCGCAAGCTGATTCAAACTTTGTCCAATGACACGTCAAACAACGAAGAGTCGAGCGTAAAGTATCCAGCTTTCCGACCTCATCTTAAATGCATCATCCTTTCTGGAATGTGCTCGAATCGGTGCGCGCGTACGTTCGCAGACAGTCAATTTGTCGATAAATGCAGAGGGCGTGTGTAGCACCTGGATAGAGAAGAAAAGTACTCGAAACTTTTTTGCATTTATTTCGAGAGGCGTCGAGTCGAAGTAGATCTTCGCGGTACAGATATAGACATCTGGAAAATACTTGAAAAGCGTGAGAGCTTCACATTCGGACGTACTTTTTTTTTCGTCAATTTCTAGTCATTTTGTTCTCCCTTTTTTTACCCGCTGTTTATACCTCCGCACCTCGTTCTTTTTCTCGTCGATCTTAACGCGAACGTATCGAGCGAAGTTAAACGAATTTCGATGCCCGATATTGGACGCAGGATACATTCCATTTCCGATTCCATCAAAGCAACAAGTTTCGTTTCGACCGCCGTGAGCGTGAACGGATTTCGAGCCCTCGTCGACAATACCGGATCAATCGGATTGATCGTTTTACAGCGATGTATGAAAAGCTGCGATTCGCCGATTTTGATCGATCGGGAAAAACTAGGCTGATGGCAAAGAGGCGACAGTATGGGGAAAAAAGTAGGACAGGAATTGGCGTAGTCAGGAAGGGCCACGGGTTTGCGTCACGTCCGAAAAAAAGATTCGCTAAAAATCAGGAAATTCAAACGATCGATTAATTTTTTTTCAATTTTGGTCAACGTCGCATAAAAATATTGTTTCGCAATAGTTGAACGATTATTTTCATCATAATTTCGTAATTTACAGTGAAAAGTAGCTGAATCATTATTGTAATGAAACAGACGTAAAATTAATCAATTAAATAATATTACGGAGAAACTTTATCGAAAAAAATCACAGGGAATAACAACAATAACAATAACCTAAAACGATGAGAACAAAACCAACAACAATAACGATAATCATAGTAGTAACAAAAATACAACAACAACAATCATAGTAGCAGCAACAATACGAAATTAAGAAATTTAATAATACAGCGCGCAAGCTTTTTTTACCGCCGAAACGACGAAGGGATTTTATTACGCCTCACTTTTAGGAACAAATAATGGCCGTTAAAAATATATATTCCAGACGAAAAGGTATTTATTTATAAGCTAGTAACTGACTTGAGAAACGATAAAAAATCAGTTGATAATTTGTGAAAATATAATGAAAATCCGTTCTTGGTTCACCTATTTATCAATTACGCAAGTTTCATTTAATAAGATTTATTTGGATATTTTTTCGCGAGAGCAACCCTTCCTAACTCCCGGTTGAAAAACAATACCGGCTACGCCAATGACAACAGTGAATTTCGTAACCCGATCCCTTTGACGTAGGCTCTGCGGCCGAGACGTCGATCCACATCGAAAAATCGGTTCTCATCGATGTCCGGATATTCGACACTCGTGATCGACGTCCCTAAAAAAAAAAAGAACACAAAAAACACCAAAGTGTCCCTTCCGTCCGAATCCGCAATTTCTCTCTCATCGTCAGTGCGAGATGTTCGATCGTGAATTTGAACGCGAGATTAAGCGGTGTGTCGAACGTGAACAAAAGCCGCAACAAAACGGGGTCGAGACGCGGGTATCCTATATAGCGATGGATGCTAATCCAAAAACAATGGAGGTCGGAGCTTCCTCTTCCAGCGACCGTTAAATGAACCCCGGTGAATGTACGTGGACACTGCGTAAGATTCAATTTAATTATTCACGTTCTGGGGGGGGGTGTGGGTGGGGGGGGGGGGGGGGGGGGGGGGGGGGGGGGGGGCAGAGAAGTTAACACACCTTTGCGGCCCTCGAACTTTTATCTGTCTTCGATATTCAATACGAAGTGGACGACGGGAAAAATTGTATCGCGGAGGTACACTCGCTCTCCATTGTTCGCGGGGTGCTTTGTTGGGCAGTACAATAAACGGGCTCGAAATAGAATATTGGAAAAAAAAAAGAATAGAAAAGTCAACAACAAAATTGTACATTGTATATTTTTTCGTAGACTCGGTAGGTAGTGTGGTTTTTCATGATAATCCTGTGACCTTTGGGTCCTTGGAATGTGACGATTGGTCCAGTTGAAGCTTTTGTTAATTTTAAAAATTTGAAGTAGAAGTTTTGATATGGAGGTTTGTCCTTCTTTTTTTTTATATCATGGATTTTTCGTTACGAGTATTTGTCAAAACAAGTCCAATCGATTGAAGAATAATTATTTGCCTCGCGTTTCAATTGTTTGCCTCATGATGAACCGTCGTGTCATTAATTCAGGGGTGTTTCTTTTATTAGATTTGAATTCTAGAATTTGTAATAATCAATTGGAAAAATCACGAGAGGAAATTCGAGCAGCAGAAAATTGATATTTTTTATTGCATTAATACTCACCAGAAGAAAATTGGCTTTTATCATGCTCGAGAAAATGATAAACGCTCAGCGTTATAATTAGGTCGTAAATTAATATTCAATGTACGTAACTAACGAGCTGGTGAATTCTCCGTCAATCCGTGCCCCGTCGCGTCCTCCACTGTTTCCTTTTCTTTTTTCTTTTTTAATTTTTTTTCGTACAGACGACGACGTATCCCAAGCCTTCCCCGCTGATCGCGCCACGCAGGCTCAACCAAGGTTATTACTCTTTCCCTCACTGTGTCTGTCCATACGATTTTTTTTTCGCCTTCCTTAAAACGATTGACCATAATTATGCTACCCACGGCAAAGGATCGCTCTAATTGCTTGCAGGAGGCGGTGCTCTCTTGGCGCGACGTTAGGACAAGTCCCGCAGGGATCTTGATCCATACCAGGCTTGGTGTACTCCAGGGAACCCTTCTGTAGCTTGTTAGAGCGAGAGTTGTAGCACTTCGGGCTCGATTGAGGCTCTGTCTGCGAACCGCATTCACGGTCGCAAAAGAGTTCGGCCGGAGCTCGGAGAGTGTCAAAGACCGACGGAGTTTACGCAATTACCGTTTCTGATTGTACCATTTTCTCTATAAAACGACCGATGAGAGATAAAGGTTTGAAATAAAACTCATTACCACGCGAATCGATGAAAAATCAGTATACCGCTATGCGCGATGAAAATCTTCTTCGATCATTTTCGTCGCAAAACTATAAAAACTATAAAAATCACGACCATACGCAGCGTAGAAATTACGATAAAAACGACGTATGGATTCAAGTGTTTGAGTGATCGTTTGATTATTTTCGAAACAACGCGAATTCCATGCGACTAAAATAATAATAACAATTACAACAAAAACAACAACAATAAAAACAATAATAACGCTGACAAAAACGAAAATCCATAATAATAACAAAAAATAATATTAGCTGCAACAATGAGAACATCAATAATAATAATAGCTGTAGCAACAACGAAAACGTCATGTATTGTAACGACGACAAAAACAACAGTAATAATGTTAATAATATTTATGGAAATAAAACAAAGAAAACCTTCAACAGCAATACAAATAGTAAAAATAGCATCGGCAACAATAACGATAATAATAATAATAACAACAACAACCCGATAACGTAATCGGATCGCTGCTACGAGACGGAGCCTACGTCATCTTCTGCTAGAAATTTAACTCTCTTCCCCTCCGACCATCGCGTTTCATCATTGGAAGTGGAAAAATAGAAGAAAAAAAAATGGTTTCATTCTCAAATTCGGCCTGTTTCCGCCACTGTTCCTATCAGCATTGACAATACAAATGGTGTAGACTACGGTGTTTCGTAAGGAAATGTACGGAGTGTGGTAACGATGGCGGAACAATGGACGCGCGGGGGACTTCCCATACACGCGTAACACCTGTTTTCACACCTCGCCGGGGATGAAACAAATTGTTGTGATGAAAACCCACACGAGGTGATGTGTGTCGCGGGATACCCGAAGTGGCATTTCCCAACCGCTACTTCACCCTTTTTCCATCAACGACCAAGGACTGCTTATACGTACGAGCCACCGTGGAAGATTAATGGAAACGAGCTGGATGGAAAATGGGAAATGTCATCGCGTAGACATCGAGACAAAGCGTGAAAAAAAAAGGCGCTAGGTTTTTTCCGTTAGCGACGCAAAACAGAAGCAACAGTGCGAAAAGAATTAAAAGTTCATTAAAAAAGAAGTAAGAGTTGGTTAGACGAGAAATAAAGTATGGTTTGGTTTTTCTGTTAATTTGTTTTTTTTTTTTTGGTGAGATTAATGGTGCTTGTGCACGTTGGTCTAATAGTCGTGTAAATATTTTCTCATAGTCATCCTTTTGTTACAAATTTTGCGGGTGTCGTTCGTAGCGAACGATGAAATTATTCTCATTGGGATAATTCTAATGATGTTATGATAATTATTGTTATCAATTGCAAAAATGCGAAATTCCGTGATTCCTGATCTTTTAAAAATATACATTTGACAAAATATCAATTTCAATCAGCACGTTTGTTCTACTTTGTCGTCGATCACTCAGTGACAAATAAAAAGATTATTCGAAACTTATCCCAATGAATTTTTTGAATGAATTGAAGTTTCCATTGTTCGAATACAATGGAAATGATTTACTTTTCTACTCATTCGGTGAATTTGCTTTAACAGATTTTTAAAACAAATATCATGGATGCGTTTGTTTCACTATTTTCATTTAACAAATTACAGCAATCATGGAATATATGTTCTTCGATAGCAATGAAAATGAGGAAACGAACAAAAAATTCGTTACGTTTTTATAATACCAACTTCAACTCCGAAATTTCGTATAATAATGTATGGTAACAATTGAAAGCTGAATTTATAAAGGCAAAAAGAACAAAGAGACAAAAACAAATTATATTGCATTTATATCATATTATATTTATAGTGATGTAATATTAAAGTTATGTTATATTTATATTAAATTTGAATTATATTTATATTGCGTGTAATAATTTAAAATAAAAATTGAAAGTTGAATTTCAATAGGCAAAAATAACAACGGAACGAAAATAAAATATATTGTATTTATATTATATTTAATTTTATATCAAAATCTATAGTATCTTTCTTGAAATTAAATTTGAGTTATATATTTGAATTACATTTGCGTTCAATTTTCTTTATATTTATACAATGTTTATATTGAAATAATATTCAACTCATATTGATTTCGATGCACAAACCAATTTTTATTGATCCGTAAAAGATTTTCCGGAATGTCGACCGCTCCAACTATGAAAATGTGACGTTTGAATTCGCCAGCGTTAATCGGGCAGCTGCTACAACATATATATGTATATATGATACACTCACTGCGGTGCGTTAGTGCGCGTATCGACCGCTACGCGTCGCGTACCCTCGGGATATCTCGTAATTGAAACAAGGTTCGGATGGTTTTATAAGCCGACTCGTCCGGGAGCAAAGCATACTTACCTGGCGCAGAGGTTACCGTGATCAACAAGGCGGTTCCTCCAGGGCACTTCGGTCGAGCTGACCCTTGCGAATATCCCTAATGTGGATATCTCGGGCGTATAATTTTTGTTAGTCGGGACTGCGTTCGCGCTATCCCGGATAATATCAATTTAAACATAAATTTTTTACAATATTTTCAGAATTATCTATATTTGTTTTGAGTTATTAAATCGAGTACGGAATATATCGTGCTGCTTTAGAAGCAATGAATACTGGGTATCGAAACATCACTGAAGTTCTGTTGAATATTTACAATCAACAGTTCTTGATTGGGTAAATAAAAAATTAATTATTTTTTACAAAGTAATATTTATTAGGTAAAACGCACTACTTTTCTCATGGATATCGCGTATGGAACATCAGATTCTGTACACGTTTTAATAATAGCAAAGCGAATGGAACTAATCGCCGCAAATTTTGAAAATACTGTTATCAAGAATTAGTAATTTTTTAACACCTTTTTTTCTCCGATTGTTCATCCAGTAATGCACAGCGATTTATTTTTTCCTGAATGGTGAAACTTTTAATAAAATTTATTGAATTTGAGATCATGTACGTCCGCTGAACAAAAAACGCACTCGTAAACGTACAAACATAAATGAGCAGGATTTTTGTATATCAACCGTACGATGATTTTGAAATCCTAAAAACATATTTTACTTACCATTTCGGTGGAATAAAAATATTTAGATTTATCAAGCATCGTATTATTATTAAGTCATGCGTTTACGCGCTTTTGTATATTTCTAAAGAATAATCTATGTCGAACTCACTCCTCTTCAACTCATATTTAAACAGTACAATAAAAAAAATGTGGAGAATAATTATTTATATATAATATATATATTTTTATATAGTCAAATTTTTCTATACATTATGCATTTGACCACTTAGCTACATAATAATTAACTATTCGTAGTTTTACTTCCATTATCTTTGTGGCCTTTTGCAAAGTTGTAACAATAACACTCTCTCCTTTATAGTCTAATGCTTTTGTTCGCTTTGATCTCTTATAAGCTGATGCTTTTACTCGCTTTCTATTTCCTCCTGTTTATTATGCTCATTCTTTGTTATCTTCGTTTTTCTTATTTTGGATATTTCGTCGATTATCTAAAAAACAGACACAAGCTTGCATCAATTTCTCCTTTATACCCCATTCGTCCTCGTTCTTATTTGTCCACATTTCTATATGTGTTTTCACTTTCTCTGATATTAACCGTCATCTTTTTTCGCAGCTGATTCGTTGTTCCATCGTTTCAATAATTGACTAGTAATTCATTATTTATTTAGTAATAATTCAATCAATAATTCATTATGTATTTAGTAATAATTCAATCATGATTAATCTTGACGAATGAATCATTAACTAGTAATTTACTAATAAACTGAATTTATAAAAATTAATAATTTACTGGTATGGGAAATAAACTTCACTCGTATTCCGCTTTTTCAGTCGATGTTAGCCTTCGTTTTCAATGGGTTGTAAAATATCTCACGGAAATACGAAGGAAAGTTGCCTTGGACGACTTTTCAAGGGTTGAATCTCCAGAAAGTGCATGCCTATAGGGTTGGTACGGTTCGCCATCTCTCCGCCAGATGTCATCGGTAACAAAGTGTTCTCACAATGGGAAGTTCGGACTGGGTGTATTTAAGCTGATCAGAACCGTCTCAAAGCATACTTACCTGGCGCAGAGGTTACCGTGATCATGAAGGCGGTTCCTTCAGGGCGAGGCTCCTCCATTGCACTACGGTCGAGCTGACCCTTGCGAATATCCCTAATGTGGATATCTCGGGCGTATAATTTTTGTTAGTCGGGACTGCGTTCGCGCTATCCCGGATAATATCAAGTCAAACAAAATTTTGTCTTATTGCGTTTATTATTTGATTCAGTTTTGAAAACTCGTTCCGAGTTTTATATCGCTTCTCGTCGCATATCTGAAAGTGTGTGAAATTAATATTTTTTAACCACCTCCCAATCGTTACCATCATTCCATGTGTTCCGTGGAATTTCAACGATTTTATACGAGTTTATTTTCAAAAGTATACGTAATTTTTAATAACAGTTATTTGTGCAGATTTCGTCCAGCATTTTCAGGTTTCTCGTGTAGTTCCTATATTATTCTGCAACGTTGATGTCATTTTTCAATATTTTTTATATAAATTCTTGTCCTAGCTTGACAATGTTAATAATATGTCTTTTTTCGAGATTCTCTTCGAGTTTTAACTATCTCGTGGACATTCTTCGTATTCTTTCGTAGGTATATTGTACTGGGCGATTTTATGAGGAATTCCACTTTCAAGATTGTGCAAAAAATCGTAATGTTTTATTAAGTTTAATTAGTTAATTCCATATATATTGATCTAATATCAAAACGTTGTACTTTATTACATAAACAATTTTTCATTCTTTCAATTCTCTGAAATAAGAATTATACTCTCATCAGGCTAGAATTTTTATCAGACCGGAAATTGGTAAAATAAAAGAAGAGAAACGAAATAACAGTTTCGTGAAAATAAATCAACGTGCTCTGGAATGTACACGAAACGTCACACGATTTATGAACGATTATACATAACAGAAAAAAAACCGCGCGATCGAATGTTTTATACTTTTCGCGCGGATTGGCAATGACGAAACATCAAACATGTATGATCTTGGTCAGTCCTACCAGCGTACAATATTCATTTCGCGATTCGTATTACGTTTCGGAGCGTGCGAGCAATTCATATATGCGATAATCATGAAGTTTGTATCGGGTGGCGTTGACGGTCGCGTAGAGGAATACGCGGCGCGTTGCCAGGGGCAACGCCACCAAATGGGGAGAGCGGCGGCTCGAACGCCGTCGCTAGTTCCTTGATCAGCCGCGGTGTGGCGTATTCACTCCGAATGTTTCTCACAAGCGTTACAGACCGAGACTCCTATATAAGCTCGAGAAATACGAACCAAAGCATACTTACCTGGCGCAGAGGTTACCGTGATCATGAAGGCGGTTCCTCCAGGGCGAGGCTCTTCCATTGCACTACGGTCGAGCTGACCCTTGCGAATATCCCTAATGTGGATATCTCGGGCGTACAATTTTTGTTAGTCGGGACTGCGTTCGCGCTATCCCGGATAATCTTGAATCAAACATAATTCTGAAAGACTAGTTCGTTGGTAGATGATATGTCTTCCATCGAAATGTTTGAATCTGTATTGAGCAAAATTTAGCTTGCGATTGGTGAATTATCGGTATTCGAACCAGACGGAATCTGGTTGGCGATGATGTACGTGAAAGACTAGTATGCGCTAACTGGAGAAGAAATATACTATTTCGATTTTTTTTAATGGATCGAAAGACTTTTTATTGGTCCTAATACAAAAGAATTTTTTTTTTTTTCGGTCGATCGCAGATGTATGATTTCTTTGTAGAAAGCCTCGAAGCATTTTTTATCAGTTTTATAATTATCCTCATAACAAAAAAGAGAATTATTATGAATGTAGGAATTTCTATTACTGATAAAACAAAGAAATTTATAGGAAGACTTTTTCTATTACAATCGATCTTTCCAACGTTTACAAAATCCGAAGGGTCAAATATTCTTCCCCTTTGATTCCGTTATAATTCTGTGAAATATGTATAATGAAATTTTTATTTAATTTAGATAAATTATTTTATTCTTTATACTAATAAATTTAAATAAATAATTTAAACTTATTACAGTAATACGGATAAATTATGGTTTCAAATGATATTCCATTTCGATTATACGTATTTATTAATTCCGGCGGAAATAGTTATTACTCAGGAGTGCGATGTCAAAAAAAGAATTCATTTGTCAGCCACAACGGAAAAAGCACGGTCGATGAACACGATACTTCTTTAAGCACCAGATTAGAAACATTTCCAAAGACATTTTCATTTTCCAGGGTAGTACGATGCGTTATCCAGTAAAATACGTGCTCCTTTGTATTTACATTTACGGGCAAAAAGAACGCGATTTTGGAAAAGACGAAACAAGAACGCACCACGCGTATAGGTCTCTCACAGATGGCGGAGCATGCGCCCGAAGACCCTCGCGTATTACAGTGAAGCGCGAGGATACGAGGGTGCGGGAAATCGTGCCGATGCGACATCAGTCGCTTTACGTCAAGCGAATAGCGTGTACGTGCGAAAACTTTGCAACCCCGATGTATCGGTAACGCGTCCCCTTCGTTATACAAAACAAAAAAAAAGAAGGCAAACACGATATATCGAACGTGAAACATTTTTTTTTAATTCGGGAAAAATGTAATTCCTTTTTTTAAAAATAAAAGTCTTCGTATGTCCCAAAAGGAAAAGGTGTATTGGCAGTGTCACATTCGGGAGGGAAGAGAGCGTAAACTTTCGTTTTTCTTTTTGTTGCTAATGTTTAGAGAAATAGCTCAGGATGAGGGTAAAAAGGTCAAGTGCGTGGGAGGGAATAAAATGATGAACTTAAGACGTGATTTCAGCATTGGGGAATAATTTGACAGACGTTATATTAGATTAGATAAACGTGATTATTTATTATAATTTTTCGGGTGGTTTAACACATTTAATGGATAATAATACAAAAGCGATGTTGGTAAAATAGAAAAAGAAAAGAGTGAAACAGTTTCTTTACATTCGTTGTTTGTTCGGTGTTTTAGCTCGATCGCTAAACTATTGGTTTTCTCGTGAATAAAAGGGCTTTCACTCGTGGGCCAAATGCGCTTGCTGGCGGAGTGGTTGGTGCTACGCGCACATGATTTTACTGCGACGCGAATACTTATACCTATACAAGTATAGAAAACGAATAGCGACCGTTCTTTGATGTACTCGGAGTGGAATTAACGCGTACGAGGTTTGTTAAAAAAATTAATTGACGTTTCATATTTTCCGTGATACACATACGAAACCTAAACACGCGTAAAGTTTGTGGCGTATTAATTCATCCTGTGATTTCCTGTATTAAATAAATCCGGATGTTTTTTTTTGTCATTTGTAATTAGGCTTTCTTCGTCACCGTTTAAACACTCTTATTTTTAAGCAATCAAGAAATGAGGCCATATTAACGCTCGTTGTCGACTGGCTCCGCGTGTCGTCCGATATTTTATTTGTGATTTTTCATGGGATATGCGCGCACGAATGCGGACTCGTCGAAATTCACCAGGACAAGAATTAGTGAATGAAAAGTATCGCGTAAATATACCATGTGACGACGAAGAGAAGAAAAATGACAAGCATCGGCGGATATTCAATTATGACAAAAACGCATTTAATCGATTTTTAATCAATTTATAATTATTTGGAAGATTAACTAAAAAAAATAATATACGATTATTTTCTATTTTATATAGAAAAAAATTATGAAACATAACTTCCGATTGTTGTCAGAAATAACTTACGTAAACATTTTTCAATAATTGTGCCAATTCCAGCTAAACAGATTTTATATATACTAAATGTTTTTTTATTAAAATTAAATGGTTTAAAAAATTCTATTGTTTATGTTTTAAATAATTTTTGTAAATATCGTACCTTTTAGGTATCGTAGATTTTAAAAAATCAAAATGATTTTTCATTTTGCAAAAACATAATTATCAAATCTATTATTATTATTATTTATTCAATTTTGTGTAAAGAAATATTATATTAACAAGATTAATATTTAAAAATGTTAATTATGCAGAAACGTTGAACTAAAATAAACAAATGTCTGATAAACGATAGTATTAAATGAATTCTAATTTTTAGCGCATAAATAATTTAATCAATCCATCGAAGAATATAAGACTGAAAAAAAAAAACTAGTGAAACGTGTCCACGTGTCTCGTTTAATTTCAGAATTGCATCTCGAGTGGCTCGAAGAAGAGACGGCGGAAAAAACGAATTTGATTGCCGATGCTGATTTGGAAATTTACAAAACAGGAAAGTTGTAATAATGAGTCCGGTCTTGGAATTGTTGGCTTTCGGGTTACTGTCGTTGGTGAAGATTAGCGCCGGAGGCAGTTGCAGCACGGCCAAGTTGTGCTGCGAGGGACGCGACTCTGGTTGCGTTATTCAAAAAGCTTCGCCAAATGCAATTATCGAAAGCCCTCAGGACAAACCGTGTTATTGCGATCACGCTTGTCTCAAACTCAACGACTGTTGCGATGACTTTCGTGATACTTGTCGAGGTAATTTTATATTTGGAATTTCGAATAATTAATTCTCCTTCTAAGATTTTGTATTTTTATGAAAGTCGTACACCTTTTTTTTAACAGCTTTAAAATTGAGTAAATGTAATATATACTAATTGTTTTTAAATTAAATGCAAATGATTAAATAAATTCAATTATTTATGTCTTAAATAATTTTTGTAAAGAGGGTAAATTATTTGGTCGCGTTGAATTTATGAATGATCATAATAATGTTAAAATAATAATATTAACAACAAATAAACGATATAAATCGTATTTCTGTTAATATTTATTTATTATTTACATTTTAAATATTTGTACGTTTTCCGGTATCCCTTTTATATTTATATTTACATTTATATTTACATAAATATTCAAATATTTATTTATTTCGTATTTATTTCCATCTCCGATTTTTTTATTTACATATTTTTTATTTACATCCCCTTGGTTTCGTAACTATGTTAAATTTTTATACTTTTTTGTAAATCTGATAAAACTTAACGAAAGAAAAAAAATTGTGAGTAAACATGCAAGCAAATGAAAATAAATAATTATTAACTATAATAAATGAATTTGCGCGCAAAGCATTCAAATTTTACGCGTTGATTTTTTTTTGAATACCATTTCAATTGACATCGCTTAATTCACTTATTCCAGTTGAGTATTTTTGCAATATTGGATGTCTAAAATCGATACGCGAATCAACGCAATGTATTCGTGGTAAAGGACACGGAGCCTCATATAGGAGTCGGGTCGTAATTCATTAGAATTGAGAGCGTAAATTGCAAAGATACAATCCAGGTGTGAGACGAAAATAACGAGAAAATTATTTAGGCTGGTAATTTTAATCAGGGTTCTAATTAGAATATCCATTACCTGAGGGAAATTTCATCTTTCTTAAATTTTTCATAACGATGTTAATTAAATAATTCAATGACATTTATTTTCGTTAAATTTGGGTGGATAAAACTAAATAAATGAAAAAATAATTTTAAATATTTATTGAATTTCACTTAATCAAACGATATTAATTATGGAATACTATTTAATTTCGATTCACTCAATAAAATCAAGAAAACGATTGAATAAATTGTCGTTTTAATCCGGTAAGCCCCGACGGACTTCGCGTATGACAATATATACGTACATACGTACACAATTGAAATTTCAAGATGCGCCCCGTGCCGGAATTCGCCGGAACTAAATGTTACAAATGTCAAACGATATTTTATCGAAATCGTAATCAAATGCCTACAAATCAGTTTCTGACGGGTCTCCTGAACTATGTGACAGAATCAAATGGTTAAGGTCCCAAAATATGTTTTTTTTTTAAATATAGCTACGCGGTTCTACTCCCTTTCAAGTCGTGATATCAACCAAACTTTTTATTTTACAACATTTCCATCTCGACGTTCGCGTGATAATACAATTTGTATTTTTATCGATTTGAAACATTTCGGGAGAAGACAGCCGTTCGTTTATCAATTTAACAATGTCTGGTCAAATTTCCTGAAATTCTGAAGAGCCGTTTAGGAAATCCATGGGAAACCAGTCTTCCGATTGGCCGTACCGACCGAGTCGGTATAACGAGGGGATAAAAAATATTTCCGCGGGGGCAATTCTCGTGTACTTCCATTTACGGATCCAGGGTTGAAGCGAAAGAATCAAATGTATGAACAAGGGAGAAACAGAATGGTAGAAATAAAGAAGGATTGCTGGATCGACGTTTTTTTTTCTCAAGTATAGAAGTATACGTTCGTGTGCGTGTTCCTCGTGGATAAAACGATTGTGCAGTTGTAATATATAGCGCGGTACGATTCGAGTGTCCTCGAGACGATAAATCCCAGTGACGTGTGCGCAAAGCGCTACGCGTAGACTCGTGTGCGTTTATGCAATCGTCTATGTATCCACGAAGACTAAAAATACTTCGGTGGATATTATTCAGCGTTCGTAAGGCGACAGGCTTATCGCGGATTACACGGGGATCGCGTATGCAACGGTAGATAAATGGATGAATGGGTCGCTAAGCCGGAATCACCACGCCCGCATTTTCGATAAAGAAAATAATTGAATGGACCCCAACGGACGACGTTTTGGGTAAAATTTTGCAGTTTTGAAAAATAGTCGAGTTTTTTTTAGAAATTTTCTCGGAAATTATTTGTACGGGCATAAACTTGACTTGCAATGGGGCAACGAAATTTTCATGTTTCTCGGAATATTTAATCGGCAAAAAGAAATCTCTTCAGGTGTCTTATAAAGTTTTTTTTCGCGTTCATTTTTTGTGAGGAAATCAGAATTACGGTTTGAACAAAAAAGACATAGAATTTCGATGTAGTTTGAGGACAATTAAGTGAGGAAATAATCAGCTATTTTATAAGTTGTACAATATTGCAAATATTGTATTCGATTGATAATACGCGAAAAATGATCGAGATAAAAATATATCTGCAATTCGTGGATCAACAAGTGTGTGCATAATGAAATTATATTAAAAAAATATCAGTATCGCGATATATTGTTAGCATGACGAGAATAATATTTCAATTAATTCATCAGATGAAAATGAATTGATGAATTTAATTTAACAAAAACATTTACCAAGGGTTAACAAAATTGCTTAATAATTTAATAATAAATTGTAATGATATTCACTACTGCATATCTGTAAACAAAATTAATGAATCATAACGTTTTAACAAAATTCATGATTAAGTAATTTATGTCATCAAAATTTATGAAAAATTATCTAATAATTTATGAATAAACTTATTTAAACAAAGTAATTTCATTAATCAATCCATCTCAACAGACTTAATAACTAACAAACAAATTGATCGAGGCAATAAATTAATAATTAACTTTCACAACGTATTTCGATTCTTCATTCTTCTACGTCAAAATAATAAATAACTAAACAATAAATTAATAACAAATGTGTGATAAACATCCTAAACAATAAATATGTTATTATTTCAGAATAATTCGCGGATAAATGATTACGAATAATATTTAAATAGTCAAACAAGTAAATGGGATTATCGAAAGTTTATTCGTTTCCAGCTTTTCGATTTTAAAGGGAAAATCGACGATGACAAAAATAATCAATATCCCCTGAGGATTCTTGGCGAAAATTCTGGCGGAGCTAATTACGTTAGCACCTTCGAAGCAACTAGCTTTTGTCCGGGATAAATCGGGCGAATCTTAGTTCGAGTAAGAATCTCCGTTCCTTTACCTTCGGGGAGTTGTATACCTTTAACATCCGGTTTCCGTTTTCCGCGGAGCGTTCTATCGAAATTTCGTTCCTCCGTCAACATTACTATACGCGAGAGCTTCAAACATCGAAGGATTGATCTTCCCTTCGCCGGACGTGGCAAACAACTCAACAACCTCGAGGCTTTGACCTTTCAATCTTTCCTTGTTTCTTCATTCGCCAAACGGATCGATCAAAGAAGAGCTTTGGTGTGGAAATACCGAGAAACGGAAACAAAGCAGCCAATAGAAAGATTGAGGAAAAGCTATGGGTACTTGGGCAAATCCGGAAATGGGACACTGCAAATTGCATCCGCGTTTGCGATCACCAATAACGTAGAGAAAAAAAAAGAAGAAAAATAATCGCGAGATCGTGATTTTTACGATCTTCGTTCGCTTTAGCTTCAACGTTCATTCGATAAACTCGATGTCGCTTCCATTCGAGTTTTTCTTTTTTTTTAACAATCGTAATTCCATTATGTTTCCGATTAAATGCCATCGCAGTGAATATCCGATAATTATGGTTCTTCCGTGAAAAACATTATGGCCTGATCAATTATTCATATGCCTATAAATTATGTGTAAAGACTTTACCTTTTAAAAATTTTTTTTTTATATATAAAATTAGTAATATTTAGAACATATTTAGTAATATGGATATCCACATATACATACATATTATTATTATGTATATAAATTAATTATTCTACGCTAGCTTCTATCCACGTGCGTACCGAAATTTTTGTCGAAATACTTTATAACCCCTTAACCCATGATTCTTCTAAGGCTAGGTTACGTCATAACGAAAACCTGGATGTAAAATAGTAATTTTCAAGGTTTTTAATTAAAAAGAGACGATCGAGCAAGAACCGTCGAAAAGACGATGAAATCGTATTCCTTATTCGAGCCCCTTGCAAATTGATATTCTTAAAACGCTGACGTGTGAATTCTAAGTGTAAGTAAGAAAAGCCAGATTTTCGACCAAGCAAGTTTGACCACTGGGATGTCGAAATTTTCTTAAAATAGCATTTCTGTATATTTTTAATTTAAGTAACAAAACGACGGACAGTCCCTAAAAATTGTCAGTTCAGATTTCGCCGGCTTAATTCTCAATTTTTCAAAAACGCCGAAACACGGGATTATTAAAATTCAACCAAAAAGTCGAATACGATTTTCTATGGATTTAAAAATAAATAAAAAACAACGGATTCTCGTTCAAACATATACCGTGTATTTTACCCCCTTAAGGGATGAATTTGACAAATTATTTGTCAGTTGATTACAAAAGAAACTTTGAAATTGAAATTTTTGTTTAAATTTTTGGCTTTTAAAACGTAAAAAATTTGTTTAAATTTTTTGTTAAATTTGGCTTTTGTTTAAAGTTTTGTTACATTTGGCTTGTGTTAAAATTTGACTTTTGATTACATTTTATTGAAATTTGGATTTCGTTTAAATTTTGTGATACGCATTTTCCTGGGGGAAAAAATTCAATAATCGATGTCACCAAATTCGATATAAATCGCAACATCCCGATCGTATTTTATCTGCGAGGCCAACGCACCCATTTTTTTTTATCGAAAGCTCACTGACCGAAAAAAATCATGGAGGCATTCCTTCAGCGATCTTTGGGGAATGTCAATGCCAGGGCTTGGATGAGCATCATCGGAATCATGATATTTAATATATCCACTATTTCTCGTTCCAGTGGTGGATTGTATCGTCGGGGAGTGGGAAGAGTGGTCACCGTGTGGGAACAGATGTGGTGCCGGTGTTCAAACTAGAACACGTTCTATCGTCCAGCCAACAACGAATGGAGGAAAGCATTGTCCGCAACTCGAGCAATCCAGGACGTGTCACAGTTTCATCGGATGCTCTCGAAATTCCCGTATATCCCATTTGAAAGGTGAAGCTTTTCGAAGTAAGCTTGGCTCCTTCGTCGAGGTTTTACGAATGAACGTTACAAGTTCGATGAATCCACGGAAAAAATAATGACGAACGTTCCTTTGTTATAACAATCGTAATGAAACGTTGATTAATTGATGAATAATGATAATAATTACACCTGGTGATGATCATCATCACCATCATCAGGTGTATTTTGATCGTTATCAAAATAGGTGAATTTTCCGAAGCAATAAACTTTAATATAATAACAATCGCAATAAGAATAACGAATTATTATTATAGTTATTATAAGTAAGTATTATCGTGGAAAAGTAACGGCGATCATTGCTATTTTTATTTATTTATTTATATTAATAACAATCTTAAAGATAATAACGAATTATCCCTATACTTATTAGTATGGATATGCTATAGTTATATTATCATGGAAGAATAAGAATAATCGTTATTATAATTTATTGAAAATTTAATAGTTTTATTGCTGATAATAACTTTTATTATTAATAAAGAGATAACCATAAAAGAGACCACTATTAACAGTAAAAATAACAACGATAATAATAATAACAGATGTAAAAAAGGTGTGACGGTAATGTTAACGATTATAATTTTTTTCTATTGTTGCAAAATGTAAATGATCAATCTTATAAATCAATTCCCATTAAGTAAATAATAATAATGATGATGGTCACAATAATTATAAATATCCATATACATATCGCGGAGTAATTATATCTGCAGTAATTCACTTTTTCTAATATTCTTATGCTACAAAAATTGCCGAAAACACGAATCTTCAACATACAAAATATTATTGCAAAATACTTTTTTAAACTTTTTATTTATTACAATAACGTATGAATAGTGAGATTCTGAAATAAAGTATTATTAAGATTCTGGATCGATAGATTATCATTCATTTGGATGATAAAGATTTTTACAATCAGATTTACTTCCTTCCAGACGTATCCCTTCTGACATTAGAAAGTATGGGAAATTTCGATATGGCCGGCACAGACCAGATAAACAACGAGGGGTACGTACACAACCAACAGCAAGAAACCTTAAAAAGATGAATAAAATGAAAAAAACCTTTGACAATCTTGCGTAATGATAAATTCCAACTGTGTGTGTGTGTTATCGTGACGTCATTTCGACATATCACTCTATATGGAATGATCGCGCGCATACGCGATATGCTGAGAGGTCGAATTACAGAAGTTCAATATCGGGAGTTAATATTTTTAACACAGGTGACTATTCGTCCTCGATAATACAAATAGATTCACCGGGACTGGTGGGTGGGCGGACGGACTGTGGCTCGGGCGATCAAGAAAGTTAAGAAGCAGCGTTGGGAGAGACTAATACTTGGATCGGTGACCGCTTAGCCGTTCTCTGGCTGACTCATCGACCAGTGAACGGGCGACCGATTTTTCTGAGGCCTTTGTGTACATACTTTAACAAAAATTTTGTACACCAAGGAATCAAAAGAATTACATGGCCGTCTATATCGGTACGGGTTTTCCACAGTTTCCCCGTGCCCTTGTCAAATGCGGTATAGTGTAGCGTAAGTCGGCTGTGGCCGCAATTAGGGTTAGGTTGTGATGAGGTATTGAACAGGGAAGAAGATATGGTGGAACGAGAAAGCGCGTACCAGTGAGGAAGCAATAAATCAATAAAAAATTGTTTACTAATTTAAAGTGATGAAATATCCAATGTAGAAGTATTTAAAAAAATGTATATTAAGGGTTGAAAAAAAGGGACCGGGAAAAACGCTAAGAGCGTGTACCAATGAGGAAGAAATAAATATATATATATATACGAATCGACTCGCCACGTGATCCAAATTTCCGAATATACGTGTGACATTGAAACAGTTATAAAAATTAAAGGACCCCGTGTGTCAAAATCAACGACTGGATCCGAGGCTCGAGGGATGTAAATAGGTGTAGTAAATTAGCATCGCTGAAACGAGCGGTCTCGAATGGCACGATATTCTACCCCTCCCGACCTGCCCAACCAGAGAGAGCTCAATTGCTCGGGACAAAGCTGCATTTCATAAAGTAAATATTACACTTGGATTCGCGTGTATCCACCGTCAACCAAAAACGTGTATTATCCAATTAACACCGAAGAGGATCGTGCTTCTGCATTTTTATCTGCCAGACTCGCTCTCCCAACCCGCGTTCGCAGTTTCTCATCTCGTTGAAATTTACATTTCCGTAGGATTAAATTTATTCATTCGCATACGTTCGTACTCGAGGAACGATGACAACGGGGGAAAAAATCGTTGGAGTGATGTTTAAGATTTTTTTGTTTTCGTTGGAAATCATTTTGGATAAACATGATGCGACTTTTGAGAATGAATTTTGGAGCAAATTTCGATTTTTTGAAGATATGTTCTTTGTTTTTAATTTTCGAAGGAATCGGCTTTTAAGTACGAAACAATTTCGGAAAAAATTGAGAAGTGAAGATTTCTTTGAAAAAAAAAAATCGGAAGAAATATGGGACGTTTATTTGAAAAAAGGGGATAAATGGTAGCATATTTGAAAAAAATTAGGACTTTCTCGAAACAAATGCAGTTAAGATGAGATTTTCTTTAAGATTAAGAAAAATTTGATTTTTATGAGAAAAATGGTGAAAAATGGGTCTTGATAAAAAATGGGGGAAAATCGGACTTTTTTTTTAATAATCGGAGGAAATAAAACTTTTTAGGAAGAATTAGGGAAAATAGCCGATTTTCTGAAAAAAATTGGAGACAACGAGGCTCTTCCGAAAAATAGGACTTTGTTTTTGAGAAAAATTTGATTCTCCTGAATTCTAATGAGAATGGGAAGAGGATAGGACGCTCGTTTGCGACTTCTTCATGAACAATTTATTCGGCGAAAGAGTTTGCAAAATGGTAAGGACCGGAAATGGTACGGAGGAAGAAAAGCTTTCCTGACGAAATTGGAACGAGGGTGGCGTTATTGATCGAGATAAAATTTCACGAGTCACTCTCGACGAGTTTCTGGACGGAAAGCTATTTGAGAGATTTATTTTGCAAGTGTTTATTCGCCGATCATTCCACACAACACACCTACCATTATCGAATGTTTGCATCTTTAATTTTTATCTTCTTGATGTATAAAAGTTCGTGAACTTTTTTGAGTTTTGTACGTTAAGGGAGAAACGACGAGATTATTTTTTTCTTCACTATCCATTTAGCTTCGACGTTGAGAAAAAACTAGGAAAAAATTTCATCGATTCGTACGAAAAGCGCCATAATGACAATATTTGAAAAATACTTCACGATAGGATAAAATTTTTAATCAGGTAAATTGTTGATCCTTATCGACCCTGATATTTAGTTAATTAAATTTCTATATTTTTTTGGATTTTAGGTATTGCGTTACGTTCACGATCGTTCGAGTTTCGAGAGCTTGCAGCAAAGACTTTCCTACGTTGACGGAGGGTGAGTCCCCCCCCCCCAAACTCCTGGTTTTTTCATTTTCGCCCAACTGCAAGAAATAATTGTGTAATGCTTTCGAGCATCTACTTTTAAAAAATTATTTTGGAATATCATTTAAGTATTAAAAAATGTCATAAATCTACGAAAAACAAAAAAACACCAATTGCATGTTTTTTAAATGCCTTTTGTTAAATGGAGGAACAGTAAAAATCCAAATTTTCAACTAATTCTTGTTCAGTCAGTTGCTACGGCTGTACAGAATATATAGTTATAATTTCATAATAATCGGTTAAGTAGTTTCAGAAATTGTAGCACCAAGCTGTGTTAAAAAGTAGTTTAGAATTTCATTTTTTTTTTAAATTTTTTTCTTAAAATAAAGATAAAGGATTACTTTTTTTTTTAATATAAAAATAAAAAATAGTATTTTTTTAATTTTCAAAGTAAAATCCTGCCTCAAAAAACGTTCCGGCTACTGAATTCCACATCGATTTTAATGAATCGACTTTGAAAGAATGAAGAATTAACTTTTATACAACATGTTTTATTCGAAACATCCATAATTTTTGCGAGTTATTATCCTAGAATTAATAACTTCGTACGCGCGGATATTAAGTTCGGAGTTGGAGCTTTTTCGGTCCACGTATAATACACAAGTATTTTGAGGTTTCTTAATAATTCTATTTCGCAAAGTTCAAGCCCGGATCAAGAAGATAACACGCTTCTATATCATACAAGCTTTTTTGTGTGTTTTTTTTTAAATAATCAATGAGATACGGGATTTTTGTTTGGGGAGACCGGTACGATGTTTGGAAAAGTGGGTTTTTAAAGAATTTTCTCTGGAGGATAAAGTTGTTTATCAAGGCAGGTGAAAGGGTGGTTTCCAAAGCTTATCAGGGTCAACGAGAAACCTTTCAAGGGTTAAACTACAGTGCACCTTCTAGTATCGTTTGTTCATTCTTATCACTTTCATACTCTGAATAAAGTAAAAAAATTGTAAAAAAAATAGAGTATAAAGTGAAACGTACATATAATATTTTTAATATTTCTATTATATTTGGATAAAGAATATTACATTATGGATTCATTAAATTGAAATCGTTTAAAAATTAAATTAAATTAATTCTTTTGTATAAAAACCCAAATGGGATGCAATTTATCATTTTTTTAAATTAAGGCCTAAAATAATGTACGATTAAGAGGGTATGCATGTAAATGAAGGAGTACTACCGTTAATGTCCGAATCAAATTTGTTTGTTGCATACTAAATTAATATGCAAGTTAAAACAATTCAATTTTGAGTTGAATTAATCTCCGAATTAAAAAAATTGATTACTTATTAAATTTATTAATTATTTCAAAAATCATGATCCGTATAAATATCGTTTTGATAAATAAATCACGACAAATGTTTTGCAAACGTGATAAATAAAAACAGAAATAATTGAAATAAATAAAATTATATATATATATTGCATTGAGATACACTGCATATATTAAATTCGTTTCTTTATGTTTTTACGCTTCAGTATTTTAGTGTATTAACATTTCATAATTTATTATTAAAAAGAACAAAGTATGAGGGAGTAGGCAAAGTAGGCTGGGTCGTAAAGAAAGTGTTACCCTCAAGATTGTTAATCGATCTGTTCGTTCATTCGCGTGTCCGAGCATTAAATAATTGCATGGTTATCAAAGCTCGCAGCGATCGTTGGCTCATTTTCTCCCTTATCTCACGTCCACTTCAATTACGTTTTACGCTCGACTGCAACATTGGGTTTGCCCAAACGTTGGAGCCTGTTATGGCACACCTAGATGAATTCGTAACGTGCCTGTCGTCAAAAATAATATCGTGCGCGAGACACGTCAGAACTCGGCCAAAACTCTTTCATCCAATTGGATGTTTCGTTATCCGATGAACACGTTATACGTATCGTGATTTTCCCCGATGACTCTTGGATTCACGAAATAATCGAGGAAATTGGATTTCCAAAGGAATTTAAATGTGACGTAGCGGAGCACTCGCTGGTTTCCGTTACAGATCGTAAAACTCCTTCCCGTTCCCTCTGGATTTCATTAAGTTTCGCATTCTCGCTTGAATTCCAGGAGTTTCGCGTTTCTCAATCTTGGCTTGAATTTTACGATCGCGTAGACTTATCGACCTCGACTCGCATGCTCCCGCATTAAATAATCAGGTAATGCTTAGTACCTTGTCGTCGTACTATTTTTAGACCATTTGCGTTTCGTTGTGCACGAATATTGCTCTCTCACGTGTGCAAACCTGTAAAGTCGCAGCGGTTGTTCAGGAAAGTACATTCGCAAACTGACGAATTATGATCTTCTTCTGATACCGTGCAATCATAAATACAACTCTTTCGACTTGTTTCGAAGAATACACTGAATGTCGTTTGGACCGCTGCTTTGTATATTTTTTTTGTCCCCGACAGTCGCGTGTGCATAACGATCTTACCCTTTCCACTCCTCGCGTAATTCTCGTGAATTAGGGTAAAAATTGTTGCAAAAAAAAACTTCACTGATATCGCGCAATTGCCGTATGTGTTCGTGGAGGGTTTCGGTTGGTGATTTCGTTTTTTAATATTTTTTTCCATTACTGATAATTGTACATGCTACGAATTGAATTATACAAATAATTATTACTCGAGTAGAATCATTTTTGTACAATTGATTTTGAAAATGTTGATGATCAATTGTTCTGCTGCTGAATTCATTTTTTATTGCAATGAATAATTGATTCGGGATACTCAATTTTTAATTGTAATATTTGGACGATCTGTGAACGAATGAAATTTTAATTGAAATACAGGTTAGCTCGGTTTTTATTATTTCTTTTTTATTGAAATGAGTACACGAAGAATTGAAATAATAAAAAAGATAATAATTACAAAATTAAGATTAATTCAATTCCGGAAAGTCATGATTGAATGCTATGCGATCGAATTGCAGCGCTAAAATTTCGTGATCATTGAATTAATGCTTAATTAAATGTTTTAACTAAACATTTGAATGTTTAAAAAATGTTTTATAACAAACTATGTTAATCACGAGGGAAAGCCTGCAATGAAAATAATTTTCCAAAATATACTTCTTAAAACGTATTTCATTTTTTCAGATATTCATAATACCGATCGAAAACTGATTTTGTCCATGAGATTCAAAAGTTCCCCCTGGGCGGCATCTGTTTTGCGGATTTCTAATGTTGAAGGTAATTTTTCGTTCGCATCGGATGTTTTTTAGGAACGCAAATCTGTGCCATGTGTCGAGATGACATCGGTACAACGAGGTGCCCGGGGAATGGCCATCGACTTGGCCTCGGGGGAATCGGTAGATGGAAAATGATGACATCGACATCGGCCCGATGTCACGGAAAATGGATTGGTGGCACCAGTGTCGCGAGTCAATGCGATTCGGCGCCCTCCTGTCGGGATGTTACCCGTCGCCTCGTATTTGTTTGAGAAATTGGAATATTCATGTACGCGTGTATAATGCGGAGAAAGAGAAATTGATAGAGAGAGAGAGAGAGAGAAACGGGTAAAATCGATCCCTCGAGGAAAATCTCACGTTCAATCGTCCTTGTCAAGTATTTAACAAAACGAGATCCCCACGCGATTTATCTCAAGTTTACACTCGAAAAAAACTAATATTTTTCCGGAACAAAAAATGTTTTCAAGCAAAGCAGAACAAAAATTTGTTTATTACGTAAAACAGAAATAATAATTTACTTTTTGAAGTGAAAATTTTCAATTCCAAAACTCTTCTTACAAGCGATATAGAAAAATATGGTTTCAAATGAATTCTTTTTTTCGGTGAGTGATACTGAGAATGGAATTTTTTTCAAATGATCCAGAACAATATATATCTTTTTTCAAGCGAAACAGAAGAAAAAAATAATCAGTCGTTGTAGCTGTGAATGATTGATTTGAGAGAATTGTAAATAGCCAAAATTGATCAGAATCTTTCATAACATTAGAAGCTCGAAGAACAAAACTATTTTCATTTGTTGTTTAAATACTAATAAAGCAATCGAGACGAGGATTGCAGGATTTACCTCATGAAAGAGCCAATACAAAAAAAATAAAAAATGGCCACCAATCAGCCGTTGTTTTTTCGTAATCAATATCAGTTTTGCGAGCATCGGAATAAATCGTCGATATCGTCGGAACTTTTTGTTTTGTTATTTATGTTACTGGGTGTTGTCTTTATTAAATAAAAGTGATAGTTCAGTAAAAAGGGTTTGATAGAGAGAGAGAGAGAGAGAGAAAGCAAATGGTATAACATATCAATGAGGAATCACACCTGTGCGCAATTTCGCCCGAATGAAAAACTTGTAATTTTGTTGAATAAATAAAATGATGAAGCAACATTAATTCATTCATAAACTATTATTCGCCAAGGAACAACCCTGATAAAAGATATTTCCTCTTCCATATCTTTTCACACGGAATATCTTCACAGTTTGACCACATACGAACGGACTTATATCAAAACGTTACTTATCTGACGCTTGCGGTGACAGCGTCGCATCGAAAAATAGGATGAAGGAATTCCATGTAAAGAATTTTATCGAAAGGACTTTTTACTCGAACTCAAAAAATGCATTTTGTTACATTATTTTTCATCTATTAAATTTTTTGCATTGATTTGATTCATTAATTGTTCAGAGATGATTCATTAATCATGTCTCGTTTAATAATTAACTCTAGGCATTCGATTAAAAAGTTATATCGATATTATTATGTAACTTACTTGAATAAATTATTTGATAAATTTATTTAGCAGTAATGAATTAGTTAATTCATTGGCTAATGGAATTTGCATTAATCAGATAATTAAGTAAGGAGAACTTGAATCGTTCATTGATCGTATTAATTACTCTTATTGAGGACGCTCGATTTCGATACCAAATGCATATTGAAAAATACTTGTTATTGGATGAAAGTTACTTCGCTATGATTTTGAGACCGCTGAATCTATATTTGCAGTTAAATCTCGAAAATTTTGCATCCCCAATTTCGAGAATTCTTAAAAATTCGGTTACGATACCTCGATCGCAAACAAACACTTCCACTACGAAAAGTTGAACAGAAAGTGGACTTGAATAAAAAGAATAAAAACAAAAATTAACGACCATTTTCATTTTTGAAAATCTGATTTTCAAAATCAGAGCATTTTCCACCGAGACTTTCAATGTCATAATTTACGTTAAACAAAAATATAAAATTAATATAAAATATAAATATAAAATTAATATAAATAAAAGTATAAACTATAAATCATTAAACAAAAATATATCAATAAATTAATAAAAATTCTAATTGCTCCTAATCTTAGAGGAAATCATGATTAATCCTGTTTTCCTCCAAAATTGAGATCAAGTAGAATTTTCATTAATTAATTTTGATATTTTTGTTCGATAGCAAAAAATAGAATTTCCACGGTGGTGGCTACGATTCGAGTTTTGCTTCAGAAACCGAAAATTCGAAGTAGCTGACTGCAGCGATAATGGTCCTGCAGGCACGGACAGCGAGAATAGAGAAGCAGAGGGAAATTGAGGAGGATGGCAAGAAGCAACAAAATGTATGGTCCAGCTGAACCGAGTATTGTTCTATGGTCAAACAAATACCCGGTAACATCGAAAGGGGAGGCAAGCACATGCGGTGATTTTAGCTTGGATGGCGAAAGTGCTGACCCAATCTTTTGTTCCAATGTATACGTACGTACGTATTCATTTATATACACGTCTGCTCGTACGATAACAGCGAGCGCTATGTAACAAAAAGAAAATGTACCTATACCCGAAAGAGGCAGACTGTACGTTGTTTAACAAAATAAAATACGAAATTGTATCCGAGACGAAGTTTCAAAGTTCAAAAATAATGCACCGAGAAAATTTGTTTTTTAAAAGACGAAAAACACTTTTCAAAAAAATTGAAAAAAAAAATCAAAATTCTTCTATTTTGATAGAGCAATTTTCGAAAATTCAACAGCAGTGCGGACCTACTTACTAATCGAGACTAAAAGTGCATAAAATATACAATATTCTTTAAAACATGTACTTTAAGAGTGTGTGGAATAAGCCCAACAAACATTAATATCTTCATTCATAATTTCACAAAAAATTAATAAAAACAGCCTTCTCTTTCGAGCGTCCAATGTAGAATCCTACCTTAATGGAGAACTCACGTGTCACTGATGAACATATATAATAACAATATTTAATGGAGTACCTGCTGAAAATAAAATGTACAAACTAGGAACTAGATTGAATAACAATGAAATATTATTGCCTCGTGTATTGTCAGAGTTTGATATCAACGTTACCACAAACAGCTGATTAAAGAATGTCCTATGTGTCGCGTGGCTATTGACTATAAAAAATTCGGTAAAGAATCGGTAAATTTGACGCTTAACTTTGAAAAATAGCAAAATTGTAAAGCTTATAACTTAATTCCCTCATAAAACGAATATTGTTTCAACAATGAACAATGTCCTTTTAAAAAGAGCACTTTTCGAAAAAATAACGAGACCGGCAAAAACTCGCAATTTTATTCCGATATTAGTCAACGAACACTTTTAGAAATAATAATTATAATAATTACAAAATCATTGTTCATTTGTAATATTCCGATCGGAATCTATCGGCAGTTTTATGCGAAAAATAAAAATTGGACGAAAAAGAAATTTGAAAAAAGGAAAGAATGTGAAATAAAAATAAAATTAAACATGAAATAAATCATGAAATAAAATTGAAAAGTAATAAAAAATTGAAAATAAAATTTTTAATGAAACTGCCAAATTTTAAATGAAATTTTTAATGAAAATGAAATATTTAAAATGATATAAAATTCATTTATTTAAAAAATAAATTAACTAAAATTTTAAGTATGAAAAATAAAATGAGCTGTCAAAGCATCGCAGAGCGAATGGTTTATGTTTCCGGTTTGCTAGCTCTGAGAGTTGCCTTTCCATCGTGTCTGCAGTCGTGTTAGCTCATATACGATTCCATATGAGCCCGTAGTAGCTGAGGGTGAAAAACGTCTTTCCACCTAGCTTCGGCTGGCTCGCAGTAATCGTGTCTCTAAACGCCTCTGGTGGTTGCTCACCCTTCGTTTCTCCATCTCTTCGCAATTTCCATCTCGGTTGAGCCTGCATTTTTGCTCGCTGTTCCTCATTTGTAAAAGAGTACCTCGTACTACGTTCCGGCGCTCCTCGTTTTTTCCGTTTTATTTTTTTTTTTTGAAGTTGTAAAAGTGCAACGGCACTTTGGCAGGTCAATCAAATATTATCGTAAAAAAATATCTAACGTAGGAAAATATCTTTGGAAACACTCCTCGACGTGTTTCGAGATTTATCGAAGAGCTATATCGGAGTACATTTTTTTGCCAAATCGTTTTTCGTTCACCTTAAAGTTTAAGGCAGGATTTTTCGAAACTAAATATATTAAGTTGTATTCTCTAAAAATGGCGCGAGCATCGTTGTTTGAGTATAAATTAATTTTTTAGTAAATTTGAATGATTTTTTAGTGAATAAACTTCTTTATTAGATCGCTTGGCGCTCAAACTTTGAATTTATTGAATCCATTATAACGAAACCATTCACATATTTTGCACACCTATAGGAACCGTCTGAACTAGAATTATTCACAAATGTTGTTTTTTATTATTTTTTTTTTTACAAACGCAGTGAAAAACTATGCACTTGTTTTTCGATGAAAACAGGAAGAATAGAAGGAACGAGTGAGAAAACGAGGAAGTGAAAACGCAGTTTCGGAAAGCAATGCGCGGTGAAGATTCCGTCTTCGTTTTATCTTACAGGGAAATAGAAAAACCGCTGCATCTTGGGAACTCGAGTATGAAATGACCAGTCCTTGACGAGGCAGTGATCAGACAGTTGCCGTTCACTCTTACGAGCACTTCGAGATTTCTGAATCGTTCGTCCTTAAAAGTTAACGCACTTCCATCGCTTCAACCGATCAATGTCTATTCATGCCTGTCTTAGACCTTTCGAGGCAGTGAACGAAAACTCGTGTGCGTTCATACACCCCGGATTCTCGAATACTGTGCTGGTCCCTGCAAGAAGGGGGGGAGGGGGGATGGAGGTGGGCACGTGAATCCTTTGTCTCGCGAAACGAGAAAAGCTCCATTATCAGCGAGGAACTTTGTCGCCCCGGTAGATATTTGGAACAGCAGTTAAGGCGAAACTTCACGAGAGGCCCTACTTGCTTCGCCCGCAGAAAATATGTCGCGCATAACAGATGAAAAAAAAATGGAAGAAGAAGAACTCGATGCCTCGTTGTTTTTCTACCGGGCTGCTCATGGCCGAATTGAATTACAGGTCTCGCAGCATTCTTCCTTGTTCCAATCCGTTGTACAGTCAACTTTAATGGTTTTCCTCTGATTCTTCGACGTTTAAAAAAAAGAGAACTCGTCTGAGTATTTGGTTTTGGTTGGTCGTAAAGTAACGATAGTTTCTTTGACAAAAGAAAACTCGAGATTCTTTTATACAGAGATCAGCTTTTGTACAATTACGTTATTTCATAATTCCACTCTCATAAAAATTAATTCGGTTGATTTGATTCGTCCAGAAGGTTGTTGATTTTTAACGGAAAAACCTTTAGAACGGTATTTCTTAACCTAACGTTGACATGTACCTTCTTTGAAGGTATTGCACACTACTAAAATTCTTTTATGGGTTTCTGCGGCGTTTGTAGCTTCGCGAAACGAGAAGTATAAAATATGACGAAATGGTTCTTTTTCTTGTTCGGTTTTGATGTTCTTTTTTTCGTGTCATGGAACAAGACTGTAATTACACTTGAATGAAAGTTGAAAGTTGACACTTTTGAACGATACCATAGCTGCTTAACCGATTAACGGCTGGTTGGACATAAAAGTTCCAACCTACTTTGAAAAATCGTAAATTCCAGAAAAATGAACGCATTGACATCGTCAAGGTCGTATTTTGAAGCCAAAGAATGTATCTAATCATAGAAGCGTTTATTGAATTTGTGAATGGAGATTTTCTCGAATAATTATTTTTCTCACATTGAGTATACATGATTTGAGATTCACCGTGGTGAATCTCATGTATACTTCGGAGACGTGCGATAATGTTGTTTAGCGGTAAGTAATGAAAGCTCGCGACAGTTTTACCCTACTGATCGAAGCCCGGGCTGCGCCGAAGTTTCGCTACGGATGCGGCTTCATCTTGATCCGGGTATTGATATTCCTCCCGTTTTCTCCGATTTACACTTCACGAGTGGGGTATCTGATAACCTTCTGGATAGCTAAGCCCTTGTATATCTTTACATCGTAAAATCGAAAAGATCGAATTTTTCGCAGCCAAAGGTTACCATAAATTGGAGTAAACGTAATTCCGCAGAGGCTATCCTCTAACGAATACGGTACACCTGAATTCTCGCCACACTACTCTGTTCGTTCCGGCAGTCCGTGTTAATCTGTGTAGGCAAAAAACTTTTTATACCGATGCATTAAACTCGGTAAATTTACCACCGGCCTTCGCGCCTGATTTATCAACGTCTCTGGGTTCACAGTAATATGCGCCAGCCCTTGCTCGGACTGTCCTGAGGGAATATCCTCGGCGAACCAACGAAAACGGGTCTATTCCGAAGCCACGGCTGCCCATCGAGTGTCGTTTCTTTCCCCAACGGCTGTTTCCTCTAAATTGTATTCTAGGGGAAAACAGCATATACGGGTTTTCTTTTTCTGGAAGGTTTGCGATATTATTATTCCAATCCCAAACAAACCCAAATTATGTTCTGGCAAAGCATATAGAGCTGTTTTTATTTACGAAACGTTTGCGTTATTGTCATTCAATTCATGATCGAAACCCAAACCAATCCAAATTATATATTGAGTGAAAAAACAGATAGGATTTTTTTCTTGGAATATTTGCGATACTGTCATGACAAACCCAAACAAAACCAAATAAAAGACTAGAACAAAAAACATTTAGGGAATTATTTTTGCAAAACATTTGTAATACTTAATTTCTGGTTATTCTGGGGGAATTAAAGCATCTAGAGATTTCCTTTTTTCGCAACTTTCGCGGTACATCCATTACGTGAAACATTTCTTGAAAATACTTGTGTAATATTTAGAAATGTAATAGTCGAAGGATTTGTGGGTCGCCGAATTTGATTTGTGTTTATTGAAAAATATATTGAATAATATATTTTTAAGTGAATAAAAAAACGTATGAAATGAATATGAAAAATAGCTTCAAAATTAATAGATTGCAAATCAATAAAGAAAACAAAATCTTTAAGAGACCATTAAAAATCAACGGTTAAAAAATTCAAAAATAAGATTATGGAAGTAATCGTTCAAAAATGTGTGTGCTCGTTAGTGAACTAGGACATTTTTGTAGCAAACTTCATCGTGAAATAATAATTAAAGCAGTTTAACTTATTTCGCTTGTAGTGTAAGAATGTGTGTTTTAAGGTTACATTAGAACGTATAACCCAAAGTGACGCAGGATTCTTAGGCGTTCGAGGTGACGAGCCCTTCATCTTCCTCTTGAGCCCTTTTCTTGATGGGACCCTTTACTCGTCCGCTTCTCTCATTCCCTTCTCTTTCGCTTCCACCCTCGTTTCCTTAGCCAACCCAATTTCACGTATAAATCGTTGGATTCTTCAGGGGCTCCACGCGATATATGTGACTAGCCGTGCGAAAGGAGCCCTTGACACCTGGGGCGGTTATCAATAATCATTCCCCGACAATTTCCCATGCTACATTCCTCGCAAGGTCCTGGCACATCGTACAAGCCAGGCGTTTCGCCAAACTTCGAGGTGCTGTATGCACAAGTGGGTATACAGACGCTTATCTCTATATGCGGGTACTTAGAGTGGTGTCTTTGCGG